>JXSR01S015757.1:18720-43892 GCA_000969725.1 Ophiothrix spiculata
ATTAAGTTATATGACAGTTAGATTGAATTCAACTTTGGACACTACAAACCATCATGAGAACAAACAGTGGTTTTGGTCTTAACATTAAGTTATATTATAGATAGATTGATTTCAACTTTACAAACCATCATGAGAACAAACAGTGGTTTTGGTTTTAACATCACGTTATATGACAGTTAGATTGAATTCAACTTTGGACACTACAAACCATCATGAGAACAAACAATGGTTTTGTTATTAACACCAAGTTATATTACAGGTATATTGAATTCAACTTTTGACACTACAAACCATTATGAGAACAAACAGTGGTTTTGGTCTTGACACCAAGTTATATTACAGTTAGATTGAATTCAACTTGGGCACAACAAACCATCATGAGAACAAACAGTGGTTTTGGTCTTAACATCAAGTTTTATTACAGTTAGATTGAATTCAACTTTGGACACTACAAACCGTCATGAGAATAATCAGTGGTTTTGGTCTTAACATCAAGTTATATTACAAGTAGATGGGAGCGTGCCCGAGCATTAGAGCACGGAGCACGGGTCTCATAATACAAAGATTGTGGGTTTGAGCCCCGGGCCGAGCGTTTTTCGTTTCCTTGGGCAAGAAACCTTACTCTACTTGCTCCGTGGTCAGACAGTCACATAAAGCCTTGGGTCCACTGTACAAATAGACTCCATCATGGGTATGCATGTTATGCAAGTACTTGTATCGTTTATTGATTGATAGATTGAATTCATATTTGGATGTATGGCACTGCATCATAAGAATTCTAAACTACAAGACAATTGATAAAACGTTGGATCATGAATAATGTACAAGATCGTTATATCATGTTGATCCGGTGTGTCACATTTGATTTTTCAGACACCCTCCTGACCATTTTTTGTTTTAAAAATCAATTTGCCATTTCCATTTTTGGGTTAGAACCTTTTTGCTGAAATTGATCCCAGATCTATTCTAATTTCACTTTTGTTACTTGGTCTAAATTTGATTTCACTGAATTCTTTACTAAGAACTCCATTAATCGTTGCCTTTTGTAAGTTTGTTAGTGTTTTACACAGGGTAGTATGATTTAAAGCCAAATCATATTTGGAACCTGAACTGATGACTTGGTTAGCATTCGTTATAGCATTAGTAAGCTCAGTTTTCTTTTCAATATACCCTATTCACTCGTCCAATTCAACTATGTATTTTCCGAATGTATGTCACTGTAGGATTGTGTTATTTCATACTAGGTTGCCAAAAATGATGTCAAAATACTTTTATAATGCTTAGTCATAGAGTAGGGTGATTTGTCAAACTATTGAAAGTTGGAATATTTAAAAAATTAAAGGTTTGTCAGTCGGAAAATAGTTGAATTGGACGAGTGGATAGGGTAATCTAACTTTAAAAAACTTGATTTTTCAAATTTTTCTGTCCGTATTAGAGATAACTTACTTGTCATTTTCTTATAGCTTCTTTCAATTGCCTCCAGATAAGCCTTCTTTTCCTCATCTACTTGTTTCTTAATGTTGTCAATAGATTTAGCAAGGTTCATTTCAGTCTCCTCGGTGTTCACAATGACATTTGTTATATGTTGAGTCAAACCCTTGCAATTTGCAATCAGTGTCTCAATCTCTTTAACTTGATCCTCATTTGCAATTTTTATTGTAGTGTAGTCATGATCTGGATGCCAGTGGTCCATTACCGTGCAGTCTCTGCAGATGGGAATGCTACACGTCCTACAAAACCATTTAAGGGCTTGATCCTCGTGTTGCTGGCAATTTTCCTCTCTTACCACTTTATTCATCCTTGTGTGTCCAGATTGAAGCTCCTCGATTGTTAAGACTGTGTGTGCTTTAAGTGGTTTTATAGTGTGATGCAAACTGATGCATAGTTGACAGAGAAACCCATTGCAATCCATACATCGTGCCAATATATCTTGACCTTCAGCTCCACAGCTAACACATGGCTTCCTAATATTCCCCTTCTTGCTCACTGCCTTGTTGTCTTTAAGCTGGTTAATCAAAAAATTGTCCTTGAATCCTTCTACCCCA
Organism: Ophiothrix spiculata; assembly: GCA_000969725.1. Taxonomy (NCBI): domain Eukaryota; kingdom Metazoa; phylum Echinodermata; class Ophiuroidea; order Amphilepidida; family Ophiotrichidae; genus Ophiothrix; species Ophiothrix spiculata. The sequence continues at coordinate 20,766 of JXSR01S015757.1, forward strand.
TGTGATGGTAATGGTGTCTCCTCTTTACACACTGGACACACAAAGATTCCAGGAGGATGCTTGACTTTCTTCAGACATATTAGGCAAAAGGAATGAAGGCACGGCAGAGCTTTTGGGGTGTCCATTTCTGACAGACAAATCCAGCACTCGGTGAGACTGGTCAGTCTATCTTGTGATGGGGAAGTAAATTGACTGTATGCCATTTTTTGTGGTGGTGGTGGTTTGTGGGTGGGTATGTTTTGTTAGGGGTGTGATGGGGTGGTTGTGTGTGGGTGAGGTTTGTCAGAGTGGTATTTGTAATGTCCCAAGATTTGAACTGTCTGTATAAAGACGTAAATAAACATACATTTAAAATTATACTACAAGTACTCTGTTAATGGATCAAATAGTTTAACAATTTACCTAACATGTGATATTTAAGGATCAGTAATTTACTCTTATTCTCAATAAAATGTGACAAATATAACAATCAAAATGATAAAAGTGTAAAATATTGTTTCTTAATTCAGTGATACTCATGCAGAAGTTTTGGAACCTATATATCTAGTTCTCAAACTTTGCACCTTAAATGTTCCGTTTGCTCAAAGATTTTAATGTTAACATTCTTTGTCTTCTTCTGGTTATAGAAAGCATCACATCATGATTTGTTTTCTGTAGAATATACAATCTGAAGAAGAAAAAGAGGGAGAAAAAAGAAAGAACAATTACTAAATTAGTTTAAAAGCTATTTAAGGAATACAAAACAATATTTTTTTAACTATTTCATGTGGGATTCCACAGGGTTCTATGTCAGGCTGGATTTTATTGGATGCCTTCATTGTAATTTCTAACAGTCTTAGATTTTAAAACATAGAATTAACCTGTATCAGTGTATTGGCCTTGCATAGTAGTTGAGTTCCACAGGGTTATACATTAGGCTTGACTTTATAAGATGCTGTAAGCGTATTTTCAACTTGTCTCATTTTATCATAGATTAAAGACCATAGACCCCACCTATATCAGTGTGTATACCATGGAGTATGTGTGATATTCAACAGGGTTCTACACTAGATGGGCTTGATTAGATATTTAATTTTATATAAGCCATATAAGATACTTGTGATTTGATTGGTTAACAGGCATTCATTATTTTTTTACTCAGCTAAAAAACAAGTTCAATTCCATACTAAAATGTCATATCTATCACATAGTATTGTATAAGTGTCTTACCTAGAGTTCATACATGATATGTATCATAGAAAATACCGCTAGTTTAGTCCAATTTGACCTCTGAAACATCCACAAAGCTTCATGATAGAACTGTCAAACAGCCTGCTAATTTCAATCTGACAATTGACCTTTTTGACCTAGTCACATGATTAAACTATAGACTGCACATTTCACTATTTATAGATGGTCATTTGAAATGAGCTAGAAAGCAGGTTAGAAGTTTAACCCTAATCCTGATAAAACTTACTTTCGCTCACTGTCAAAGATCATCATAGACGCAGGTTGCATATGGGGACAAAATTGCTGCCCAGGCAAGCAGCCCGTGGTAGCCTAGAATCTTCATATGAGTTATACAAAACATTTAATTCACGCACTGGAAAAATATTTTCATTTGATGAAAAATGAAATGTTTCATTTAATTTGGCTTCACCTTTTTAAATGGATTACTGATCTTATGAACATATTCTTACCATTGCATTCATAATATTCATTATTATTATAACATTTTTTATCATAGATATTAGATTAAAGAATCTACTTGTAACAGTGTGTTAACCTTGCAGAGCATACTGTGTTCCACAGGGATCTAGACTAGGCCACACTCTATTAGATGTTGCATTTGTTACAAATCTCATTTTTAAGCATAGCCCTACCTCTATCTTTTTGTCAGTCATACAGATCTGCATTTACTTCATATTCCTCTGGGTTTTCTTGTCAGATGAAGGCTCCAGGCTCCAAGAAGTTTTATTGATATGTTTTTGAAGTTTTGACTGAAAGTTGAAAAAGTAGCAATTTATTAGCAAGAGGTAGAGTTTTAATGTATTTTTTTTCTAATTATGGCATTTATTCTTAGTATTGTTCAGTCCAACATGACACCAAATTTGATCAAAACATTCCATCATAAAAATTTTAGCACAACACTTGTTAGATATTTAAACAGCTTGTGTAGTAAAAATGGTGTTTAGAACTTTAAATATATCCACTGAACTTTACACGTAAAAGATGACTAGTGATCTATATAAGATTTGTTTTAGTAGTAGTAGGTACCTTAGTCAATAAAGATTACTTTGCTTCATCAATTTCACTGCTTTTTCTAATAATATTTTTTCATGCCTGTACTTTGATGATTATGTGTAGAAAGGCGCAGTGTTTACAATGACAATTCAAGGCATATTGTTCATGAAGCTTACATTTTGAGTGCTTTTTTTTTGTCATGGTCATGATGATGTTGTCAAAACGTCTATAGGCATTATTCATATTAATAATATCACATTCTTAAAGCTTAAAACACTCAAATAGATTGTTGGACACAATGGAAACAAAATCTAAACACACCTAAAACTATCCCTTGGCCTAGTGTAGTTTTAGACACATTTCGAGAAGTGTAACAACATGTGGTTACGTGGGACGAGGCTATCAAATCCATCCCGAGTCGTCTGTCACGTGACCAATCTAGCGGGTTAAAACCTGACGAAATGTTACAGGGTTAAACGAAACGTAGTTTGCTCTAAACAAGTCCAGTAAACTGATTTAATCTTCACTTATGTAAACATGTGGTTAGAATTTAAACAGTGATGTCACTCTTTAATCACAATTTAAATACTTATTAGGCCAAATAAAAAAACAAGTTTGTTTCTGGTAACATGCTTGAAAAGTACAATGCGGTACACGGCTTTTTTTTTTTTTGCAATGCAATATGCGGAATTTCTTTTTTTTTTTAACCAAAAATGCAGAAAGAAAAACACATAAAACAATGCTCTTAGTTTCTATTATTATATATTAATATCATTATTAACCATAAAAGTTTTGTTTATAACTTTAGCCGCCCTTGGTTTCTCTTTCATGTTCAATAATACAACATGCGACTTGTGTTGTTCGGGTTTTGTTGCATCTTTGTTTGTTTTTACGCAAGTCTCCAGTAAGCTATTTCACAGAATCGTTTTATTTATCAACAATAAGATTTTTTTTGATACGAAATACAAAAAAACCCACAAATTAATGCGGGAAATATGTAACTTAACAGAAACTCGCGCGGGTTACCAGAAACAAACTTGTTTCTTTTTTTGGCCTTAGTGTTAAATATTTTTTAGAATACGGCCCAGTGTTTTCAAGATTTGTACCAAATTGATGCTTTTATGAATTATGTCAATGAGTCTCCTGTGAGGCTAAATAAAAAGATGATTATAAATTAAAAGTGACATATTCATAATTAAATGTTAATATGTAATATGTTTATTTTTATTTTCATTTTTTAACTAAGAAAGGTGTTGTCTTATAGTCAAGTTATCATCAAAATTATGTCTTGGATTAACATTTTGGTCTTTTCTAATAGTCATCTTTTAGATGGCCGAAAGAAAGGGTGGCTCATGGAGGGGATATTTTTGCCAGTGTCATTAAAAAAAAAAAAGAAAGTCTGAAATTAAATTCATGTTCAGCATTTCGACCATTTGACACGCTCAGTAAAAATCAAACATGCACGGGCAAAGAGGGGGTGGGGTGGTGACGTGAGACAAATCCATTTTTTGTAGCCTAATGGGAAAACAAGGATTTATCAAAACTCAACCTACCTTTGTGTGGTATCCACCCTCTCAGCAGCACAATCAATGGTGAAATGTGTTATAATTAATCCAACGATGACTGACAAGATAGTAAACTTAAACATGAGTTAACTTCTACTGGAAACACTCCATTAGTAGGCCTTTAGCCATCCATATAAAGATCAGAAAAAGAAAATTAGATAGCAATATCTATATTCCTGCAATTGATGTTTGATCTGACTATCTGAGCCAATACTTCTAACAGGAGTCCGTTTATCAATGCATCATAATGCAGATAACCGTAGAAATATTCATGTCAAGGATCAAGCTGGTTACTGGCAAACACTTCAGATTATATCACATCAAGATGAATCTTAAACGAGGCAAATATTCCTCCCATCTCCTTTGGTATCTCTTCTAACCTTGGTATCTTCTTGTAGCCTAAATAGGCCTATACCCGTCCGTGTTTTGGTGAAGATTGAACTTTTCACTCAGTTGCAATATGATCCATTTCATCAAAAGCTTTGCATGAATCTTGGTTTTCCCCTGACTCAAATATTCCTCCCATCTCCTATGGTATCTTGTCTAAGCTTGGTATCTTCTTGTATCCTGAAATAGGACTATACCTGTCCTTGTCCATGTTTTGGTGAAGATTGACTCATTCACCCAGTTGCAATATGATCCTCTTCATCAAAAACATGATTGCATGAATTTGAGTTTCCCCTTCCTTACACCTTTCACTTTATTGTTCCCCTGGTAATAAATCAGTGGGTTGATGTTCCCTGGAATAACCTCTGGAGCTCTTATCTTGAACTTGGAGGTTAGGGAGAGGCAAGAGCCCGGGATGAGGGAGCCATCAAAAACATTGCATGAATCTGGGTTTCGCTGACTTATACCTTTGGTTTTATTGTTCCTTGTAATTGGTACTTGGTAATAATTCAGTGGGTTGATGTTCCCTGGAATAACCTCGATTTTTAATGGTTTGGTCTAGGGAACTGAGAATCAGTCTGCAAGTTTTGGGGTAAATTTGCCATTCTGAATAAAACATTCTAACCTCGATTTCTAATGGTTTGTCTAGGGAACTGATAAAATTTTTGGGGTAAATTTGCTGTTCTGAATAAAAATTTCTCAAATTTTGCTAAAAATTGGTTGATTTTTTTTTAAGAACTAATAATTAAAAAATGAGAATTGTGCTTAAAATTAGGGTCTATGTAGCAACAGTTAGGATGTGAAAAGGGGTTCTTTAGGGCCACACAAACCCGTACCAACTTTCTATATATGTCAATGTCTCACGTGATGCCACAGCTAGATTCTGTCAAATTGGCCGTGATGAGTCCCCTGTGGTTAATATGGTCTGTTTTGAATGCTATGAGTGTCTTGGAATGCAATAACAGGAAATCCTGGAACTGAACATAATATCTGTTTGTAGGTGTAGACATCAAAAAATGAGACTCCTTTTGTTTGTCACTTATAGGACAAGATGACATTCAAGCATTTCACTGAACAGATCAAAACAAATGCATGAATCTAAGTTTTCCCCACACTTCACACATTATAATACAATAAAGTCACCTGTAAATGTACAGTAGCACCCCCTTTGTATATTGATAGAGATGTTTATAAGTATCAGGGTGAAAGGGTCGACATTCGTACTACATAAATCATGTAGAGTTCATAATGTTGTTCATAGTTTTGAAGTCTGTGTGTTGTTGGAAGCTGTAACATTTGTGCCTAATTCTGAAATAGTACGTTGTCAAATTATAACAATACACTTCAGAACTGTAATATACAGGTGGTGGGTCTTTATTCAAAAAAGGATAAGGTAACACATTTGTACAGGTACAAAATGATTAGTACCCAACTTTGTGATTTTTTTACAAATCTATATATATATATATTAGCTATACTTGATTCACAAGAAGACCAATTCAATAGTTTCCATTTCAAAAAGAATTTAGAAAATCATGAATGCTGTTGGATTTTACAAATTTTCTGAAAAGATTATACCTTTTTGTAATGTTGGCACATCCTTGCATATACTATATACTAAAATGTTCTTTTCTTGTTTGTAAGTTTTACTCATCTAATGCTAGCTCAGAAAATCTCTTGATTAATAGTCTTTTTCCAGGAGATTTAAAATGTTGTATAGTTGTACCCACAAAATGGCCACCATGACAAAACTGCTGACTGCCTCTAAAATATAAACTGTTACAATGGTATGATATATTTTAAACAAATACAATTGAATACGCTAGAATAAGAACATCCCAACTCCATAGCTGCCTTTTGTTTAATCATATTTATACAATATAAATGCATAAAAGTTTCTGAAAATGCTTTCACATCACTAAAATAGCATTTCCACGTCAAAATCCTAATCATAGTGTTATATTTGACCTTGTAGTTTAGTTTTTTAGACATTGTTAGATAATTGTTACTGTACATAATTGCTATATTAAACAGTCATAATAAGAACATCCCAACTCCATGAGCTCTTCTCTGCAACTTTATGCTAGGAAAATTATCTAACAATGTCTACAAAGTCAACTACAAGGTCAAATGTGAGACTATGATTGGGATAAAGACATAAAAATGCTTTCTAGTGATTTGGAAGCATTTCCCGACATTTATATGCATTTATATTTTACATAACTTAACATAAGGCAGCACATGGAGTTGGGATCTTATTCTAGCGTATTCAATTGCTTGACACCTGTGGTCAAACTTGGAATGTCCTTAAATCAGCACGTCACATTTTAATGTTCACTTTTTTTTTTATCTCAAGGAGAATATGTGATTGCTCACCCCGAAAGGGGGAACTTTACTGATGATATCAATTTTGATTTTTTGCAGCATTTTCTAAGCTTTAAAATGACACCTTACTTGTTGAAATTGATCAAGGCGATCAGAATTTTGCTGGAAATTCTTATTATTCTTTGTATTTTTTGTTGCCTATTTTCACCTACTTCTTGAAAAGTGTTCTGTCGCAAAGTCCCTCTTTTTGGGTGAGTCATCACATATACAAGGTTTAGGTTTGAATCACGATAAAGGTATATTTGAATTATTGTTTTTCTTGTATGTGGCTACCTCTGATATTAGTTCTGAAATAAGTATTTCTTAACTTTTCATTAATAAAGGTATTCATTGCTATAGAGTGTTCTCTTTTATGTTTGTTTATAATATTTACAGCGTGTTTTCATAACAGAAGATTTTTGCAAGATTATCACCTCCCTGTGCAACCACAAGCCTGTCATTATCTATCAAAGCAATACCTGCTGCATAAATCACACCTGTTGTGACACATCCCAGATAGGTACCATCCTCTGTGAAGCTGTAGATCTTCACTTGTTAAGCTTAAGCTTGTGATATAAACTATTCCATCATCACTGCAGCAGCAGCCAGTTGGACACCAGGATTTAGCATCAGGTGGTTTGTAGATGGTATGCAGTAGCTCGCCATTGTGATCCAATATTTCAGCATTTGTGTAGCTCAAAAATGGGCACACTATGATCCTTTTTTGTTGTGTCACTGTGATAAACAGTGGACAAATGTTTGTTTTGAAGCTGCAAATATGAGTCCCATCAGACCTGTGTTTACTAATGTAATTCTTGCTGATATTCCCAACCAATATATTCCCATCATTGTCTACTACCATACCACATAGCTCAGAGTCATCAGTATCAGATCCCCTTACCATCAGGGGATATAGCAGGAAATTGCTTCACCTTTTCCCCCTGTGAGTTGAAGACATGAATCAATCCTGTACTGTCAGTGACATACTGATGTGTTCCATCAGGAGTCATTGCAACATCATTAGGAAATTTAAAGTTTCCCGGAAGTTCTCTTTTGAAATTCCCATCTGAGTCAAAGATCTTGACATTTTCATCTGTATGGTCTGCAATGTAGATGTCTTTGTTTCTGTTCACTGCAACACCATAGCCATTTTTTATCTTTCCAGCACCTTCCTTACCAATCTCTCTCTCAAAAACCCACTTGCCATTTTTATATTTTTATGTTTTGTGTATGGGCCTGTTGCTGAAATTGATCCCAGATCCACTGTTTTAACCTTACTTTTATGACTTGGTCTGAACTTTATCTCACTTAAATCTTGACCTGCTCCAGTTGCCTGTATCTGCTGAAAGTCTTCAAGAGTTGTAGATAGAGAAGAATAAATTGAAGCCAAATCATATTTGGAACCTAAAGTGATGACCTGATCAGCTACCTTTACAGCATTTTCAAGCTTAGATTTTGTGTTTTGTAAATCACTCTTGATATCACCTATTTTCTCACCTTTCCCTGTACGTATTTGAGAAAATTTATCCATCATTTTCTTGTAGCTTCTTTCAATTGCATCCAGATAGGCCATCCTTTCATCATCTAGCTGCTTTGTGATGTTATCAACAGTTTTGGCAAGGTTTGATTCTACTTTCTCAGTATTCACCATCTCATTTGTCAGCAGTTCTATCACACGTCTACAACTTTCTATCAGTGCCTTGAACTTTTCAACCTGAGCTTCATGCGCTTTCTCTATTTTGATATAATCATGGTCTGGTCTTACATGATCCATCACTGTGCAGTCTCTGCAGATTGGGATGCTACATGTTGTACAGAACCACCTCATGACTTGATCTTTGTGCTCCTGGCAATTTTCTTCTTTCATCAACTTACTCATCTCAATATGTCCAGATTGAAGCTCTTCAATTGTGAAGACTTTATGAACTTGCATTGAAGTTATAGTTTGATGCAACTTGACACATGGTTGACAAATGAACCCATTACAGTCTACACACCGTGCCACAATCTCACAACTCTCAGCTCTACAACTGACACACGGCTTCCTGATCTCCCCTTCTGTACTAATGGCTTTTAAGTCTTTGAGTTGATTGATGAAAACATTATCTCTAAATCCATCCACTCCATCTGGAGGCAAAATAATCTTTTCCTGGCATGAGGGGCACAAAAACATTCTAGAAGGATGTTTGACCTTTTTCAGGCACTTTAGGCAAAATGAATGAAGACACGGGAGGGCTTTTGGGTTGTCCATTTCAGACAGACATTATAGCACATTCAGTGAGACTGGTTATTGCATCATATGATGCATTTGTTTGTTTGCTATATGCCATTGTGGTTTGTGATTCTAAAAGTCAGGGTTTTACTTGAGATTGAATTTTTTGTACAGGGTATTGTTTTAAATTTTGTTTTGAGTAATTGTGATTTTTATTAGTAAAAGTTGTAATGAAATTTAGTATAATTTAGTATAATGTATTTCAAGGTTGCATTTTAATTTCCTGATAAAATTCTCTAATACTAACACAATCAAAAAGTGACGGTTCAAAAATATGTTGCTGTTTCTGTATGGTGTGTGTTTAGCTAGGATTCTAGAACCTTGCACTTTAAATATAGATTAGATTGTTCTCTCACAAAAAAGTCTCCTTATATATACAATCAAATACACAGTCTATAATAGGATGTAGGATATATCATACCAAAAATGGTGACTGAACTATAACTTTTGCACCCTAATTGATTTTTGCATTAAATTTCAGTACTATACTTTACAGCAAATTGAAACTTAAATAGTTATCAAAATTGATTCCAGAAAAGAAAAGAGTGGTATTTCACATGTTCTGTTTGCTCAAATTAAGATTCCAAGTCATGATGTTCCTTATCTTCTTTAAGTTGTAGCAAGTATTACGCCATTTATTTTCTGCAATCTGAAGAAGAACGAGAGCAAGACATTCAGACAAATATAATGGAGTTAAAAGGCCAAGTTTGCAAAAGTAGATTAAAAGGTTGAAATATGTGACATGTCTGAACAATAAAAAACAATAAAGAAGGGAAGTCGTGATGTTCCTTATCTTCTTAAAGTCATAGCAAGTATATTATGTCATTTAGATTCTGCAATCTGAAGAAAAACAAGAGCAAGAATTATGTTTGTAGTCACATTCAGACATGGGTAAGTGGCTCAAATATGATGGAGTTAAAAGGTCAAGTTCTCAAGAGTAGATTAAAAGGTTGAAATATATGACATGTATGAACAATAAAAAACAATAAAGAAGGGAAGTCGTGATGCTCCTTATCTTCTTAAAGTCATAGCAAGTATATTATGCCATTTATAATCTGCAATCTGAAGAAGAACAAGAACATGAATTCTGTTTAGTCACATTCAGACATGGGTAGGTGGCTCAAATATAATGGAGTTAAAAGGTAAAGGTTTCAAAAGTAGATTAAAAGGTTGAAATATATGACATGTATGAACAATAAAGAAGGGAAGTCGTGAAGCTCCTTATCTTCTTAAAGTCATAGCAAGTATATTATGCCATTTATATTCTGCAATCTGAAGAAGAACAAGAACATGAATTCTGTTTAGTCACATTCAGACATGGGTAGGTGGCTCAAATATAATGGAGTTAAAAGGTAAAGGTTTCAAAAGTAGATTAAACGGTTGAAATATATTACTTTGATGTTATGTTAGGTGAACAACATCTATGGATATTTAAGAGCAGTTTCAATACTCAACCGTTGGTTGACTTCCACCCAGAACTGGCTGGTTTGTACGCTTGCCATAGTTCACAACAATAGCAACTGACCAGCAAATTTCAGTACTATACTTTAAATTAAAAATTTACAGTAGATTGAAACTTAAATACGTAGTACTTGACTCCAGAAAGTGCTTCTTGATAAGAATAGAGTAGTATTTCAAATGTTCTGTTTGCTCCAAGATTCCAAGAGACTGAGTAAGCATAATATTATGATGTTGTATTAATTGTACTAACTATGATATTGCAGAAGGCATGGTTTTGGTAGTGGAATGAAGCTGTATAATTTTCCACATTTTGCAACTATTAGACATTTAATTTTTTTTACAAGACTAACTTTACAATTGATTTTGGAACATTTGGCCTACATGTACTTGTGCCCAGACTGTGCATGTCAGCATTAATCCGGGGCATTGATCTCTGTTTGTGGTCTTTTTTGACTTACGGATTTGGAAAGTTTACTGAAATGTTCTTTCCTTGTTTTGAAAAGTTTAAGAAATGATAACATAAGTGATGTTTAATTAATGTTCATGAAAACAGCTTGAATTTATATTTATGACATTAATGCTTAAATCTCTATATCAGTCAACAAAGTGTTATCAATTTTTAGACAATTTAAATAATTTGTGGAACACTTCTATTTTTTGGATACAAAATTTAGTTTTGTGTTAATATTTAAATAGAAACTTTTTTTGATTTACCTGAACATTGCTGAATATCGTATACAGAATATTTACATGGAACAAAAATAATCTATTATTTTTGGTCAAAAGGTGGAAAGGGATTTAGCTTATTTATGACAATGTGGTTCCAAAAGATATTTCTTGAGATTCTACAATTTTAATAACTTCTTTCTGCAAAGTTTTACACAAGTTCTATAATTAAAAGATTTTACTCACCTTTTTTAGTTACTGAGTAAGAAGAGAGTGGTCTGAAAGCTTATTGGTGTTTCATATAATAGTACTGAAATGAAAGGTAATGCAAACACAAGAACAATATGTGACATGTTACATCAAAAGGTTCATGTTGTGTGCAAAAATAGTTATTGGTATGACTGGAATGCTCGTTTTAGCAGCTTTAAGAAAATACAAAAATTAAAATTTGATCTGATTTGGTTACTAGCAACTCAATTTTTTCACATTTAGAGTGGGTTTTTTTCAGAAAACATCATTGAAAATATATACTTCAAGGACCTCATATTTTATGATATCTAAAAATCAATCTCCTGACTATTTTTTACCCATTTTCAACAATTCACTGTATCTTTATATAGGAGCGTACTGTTATTGATTTGTGATGAATCCACAGTTGATATTCAAATTAGCGCGGAACGCTTGGCACGACATTTATGGAAGTGCATGTATGCAGTACACAAAAGTTGGCGCACTGATCATTGCGCATCGGGCACTTATAGTACGTGCAAAAGCCCGGTGCTTGGACAAAATTGGTAAAGTCAAAGAAGCAAACATTCACAAATTAGCACTTTGTTTCAGATATGCTAAAATTTAAATGAAGATGAGTAGGCCTTTCTGTTAAATTGAAAACATTTATAATTCATACATTTTCAGAAAGATTTTTGTTGTTGAAAGGTATTCAAACACGCCACAGAGTTGTTCATCATGAATCAACAACTTTGCATCCGATGCGTCGGCATATTTTTTATCACGCTCAGGTGGCTAAAGCCACCATGCGCAATAAAAATACACTTTTTTTGTATGAACAACTATGTGACATGTTTAAATACCTAATTCAACTTCAGATGGCCATAGCTCAGAATCGATTTTATCAACAAATTGTACCTCTTGATATAACACTTCACATATTATGAAATGGGTGATGTTCAGATGTGTGGTGCTTATTACCAGCTCAGGTATTTTGAGTTACAGTTGAATAAAATGATGCTGTTGATTTTTGAGTTTATTACAAAAAAGTGTTCTCCTCTTTAAAATAAATACCATCTGAAATGTATAGACCAAAAAAATAATAGTTTGTCTCAAAGCTGCCACGATTGTTTATAAAATTGGTTGATCTGGAAAAGAAGAAATATGTGATATTTTTAGAAATTATTGTTTTGTTTTGAATTTTTTTAAATAAATAATTTATGTTGGGAAATCATATTTTTCCATCACAAAAAAAAAATAATATCATGCACATGATTGGAATGAAATACTTCTATATTTTATTTGTAACCATAGATATAAGCCTGGTCTTTGAGAAACGTCAACATATGGAGGTCAGAACTTATAATTTACTCTTGACATACCATAAAAAAGCGCAGTCAGGAATGAAATTGAAAAATTGCATCCCACATTCATATTTCAGAGCTTTGAGACAACTTTAGGCAAAGTATACTTTAGGGTTATGGAATCTTTAGGGTTAGGTTGGGTTATGGTTAGTACCTAGGGTATTTAAATGGGACTTAAAGTATACTTTTTCCTTAACTTTTATTTTATTTTGGCCTTATTTGTTTAAAGATGAAAAAGTGTCCAGAATTTGTATATTTAGGGCAGTTTATTGGTATATCATTGACAGATACATGTTGATGTTCTTGTGCTGGGCATGGCAATACCAGACAAATATATAAAATGAACATTGACAATTATGTTATCAAAATTTCCTTCTTTATTTTAGATCAGCGTCCATAGTGATGAATGGCACAATCAATTGTCCATTTGTCATAAGGCATTTCCTTTAATAGAAAATAAGTTTTACCAGTTTTAAATATGGAGGTCAAAACTTATAAAAAAGAGCTTTGAGACAACTTTGGGCTAAGTGCACTTTAGGTTTAGGATATGTTTAGGGTTAGGTCAGGCTATGTTTAGTGAGTTTGGGTCCGGACATGGTTAGATCAAGTTTTTGATGGGACTAAAGGTATACTTTTTCCTAAATGTTTATTTTATTTTGGCCTTATCTGTTTAAAGATGAAAAAGTATCCAGAATATGTATATTTGGAGCAGCTTGTTGGTATATCATTGACAGATTCATGTGCTGGGCATGTCAATATCAGACAAATAAATACAATGAACATTACCAATTATATTATCAGAAATTTCATTCTTTAGTTTAGATCAGCGTCCATAGTGATGAATGGCACAATCAATTATCCATTTGTTATAAGGCATTTCCTTTCAAAGACAAATAAGTTTTACCAGTTTTAGATAGGCACTTACCTCTCCTGTTGAATCTGTCCTGCTTCTACATGTACTGAAATAGAAGGCCACTTTGGAGCCACGTAGGCAATGATAGGTGTGGAACAGCTTCTATCTATATTACTATAATGCGTAAGTCAAAGTAAGTGTGTTGGCCTAAGTTTGATCCAACTATATATACGTATAAAGTCTGAAGGTACAGTGCTATCAGTGGCATAGCTATCTCTGGGGGAGGGATCATGTAAGAAGCCCAGTCATCATGCTTTTTTATTCATTGCACGATAAGCAGTCTCAAATATTTACTTGAAGTTTTCACAGGTGTTACGTTGGCTGCCCCTGGTTGGATTTTTAGCTGGTAGCAACTCCTTGGTTAAGAATATTTTGTATTTTGGAACTCAGTTTTAATCATTTGGTGCATACTTTTTGGCAACATTTTATTAAAAGTTTCATTATCTGTTTCAGATGTAAGTTATATTATATTTTATTTTATGGTATACAAATACAAGGGTGTCATTAACTTAATTCTGCTCACAATATTTTGATTCTAGGTATAATGTCCTATACTATTATTAAGACAGTATTCCATTCATGGGGATGCTAGAGCAACTTTATTATGGGGAAAATACTATAACCCATTGGGTTGGATCAGGGAAGAAAAGATCATAAGTTATCAAGCTCCTTAAGAGCCAAAATTGTGATTTCCTTGTTAATACTAGATGATAGGAAAAAAACCTTTATACCTTTAATACATGTACATGTACATGTTCCCAGGGTACTTGTCACATGGTTTCATTTTTTCTTGATTGTAATGTTTTTGGGTAGTTTCCCATGCCCCTATCCAAATAGGTCTATTATGAGCCTATGTCATGAATGAAGAGGTTATGATTTTCTAATAGAAGGTCATTAGTCATAGAATCTATGACTACTCAGATAATGAAATCAGATATAGAAATGTGATTATTGATAATTGATTTATGATAAATCATACACAATTTTGCTAGTAATTGTTGCTGTGAAATTAAAACAAATATCAGATATAGCAAGTGAAAGATAATATCTGAGCAAGAGGTTCTCAAAGGGTGATTTGCCACTTTGTCTAACACCATTTTGTCTAATTGCCAGTTTGTATAATATCGCTTGGTCTAAAATCAGTTGGTCTAACCTTCACTTAATCTATAATCATATTGGCTAATGACCTGTTCGTCTAATTCCCAGATTGCCTACAACCATTTTGTCTATTTCCACTTCGTATAATAACCTGTTCGTATAATTCCCAGATTACCTACAACCATTTCGTCTATTACCACATCGTATAATAACCAGTTTGTCTAATTCCCAGATTGTCTACAACCATTTTGTCTATTACCACTTTGTATAATGACCCGTTCGTCTAATTCCCAGATTGTCTAAAACCATTTCGTCTATTTCCACTTCGTATAATGACCTGTTTGTCTCATTCCCAGATTGCCTACAACCACTTTGTCTATTACTACTTCGTATAATGATCAGTTTCTAATTGTCTAATAATTATGAACATTATTATTATAATTATAAGCTTGGTTTGGTTTGGTTTAAATTACAGAAAATATCTTGGAAGTCAATTAGTACGGTTCGTAGGACCATACTTGGTGATATATACTATCCACAATTCATCCAATGACTACTAGAAAAATCTGAGTTCCAGATAGCCCACTGATTTAACATTTTTTTCGGGGTCTTGGTAACTGGCTTTCTAGATCACTGGACATGGTAGTTAACTTCTATCCCTCATATATTAGTTTGTGTCATCCACAAAAACAAGGGTTCTATTAATTGAACTAGATCTTCTGTCACAGGGAAATATGTATGTATTAAAGGGTGTACAGCTTGATACCATTAATCAAGACTCCTGGTGGGCAGTCTGACCTTATCAGGTAAATGTTATGTAATAATTGTCAGACCTTGTCTAAGGGCAATAACTTATGGTATGGTAGCTTTATATAGTATCCTAAAAACATGATAAATCCTGCTTGCACTGACATTCCCTTGTTTTAACAGGATACACTTAGGATCGTTATATTAACATAATATTAGACAACATGGGAATTAAATGTACTACATGAAAGTAGATAAAACGGTTTAAGGGAAAAATTTGAATAAAAATTAACCAACATGGAAATTATATACAAAATGGGATAAGACCAAATGATTTTACGCAAATAGAGAATTATACAAAATTAGACCAAACGATTTTAGACAAACCGATCATTAGCCGAAATGGGAATTAGACAAAATGGAATTAGACAAACTGATTTTAGACAAATTGGGAATTAGCAGAAATGGGAATTATACTAAATGGAATTAGACCAAAAGATTTTAGACGAACCGGGAATTATACAAAATGGGAATTATACAAAATGGGATTAGAACAAATGATTTTAGACAAACAGGGAATTAGACAATATGGAAATTAAACAAAATGGAATTAGACCAAATGATTTTAGACAAACTGGGAATTAGACAAAGTGAAATTCAGACTAAATGGGTTTTAAACAAAATGGCAATTAGACCTTCTGGGTTTATACAAAATGATTGTAGGCAATGTGGAGATTGGACGAAATTGGACCAAGTGGAGATAGACCTCTCAAAGAGGTGCTATATATATAATTTTATAGTAAAAGCACACAATTTTAATGTATTACTTTTGAAGAGAGTCAAAGAATCAATGACATTTGCTAAAAAAAAAAAATAAGGTAAAATATAAGTTAAAAATGATGTAAAAAAATACTTGTGTATCAAGATCCTTTAATAAGGTTATCCCATAACACTCTTAAGCACCTACATTTTCATTTAATCTCCTTGGAAATTTACATGTTAAAAATGGGTGGTTCCACCCAGATTTAACCATGGGACCTCCCAAACCCTGGTGCAGTCATCAAGCCACTGATCAGGCACTGCGATGGCGATGATTTTGTTATCATAGCTAACTCTGGTCTATGACATATTTATACTTCGAAGATTTTCGTAATTTTTTGGAATGGCATTTTTTGAGGTTCGACAGGGTTGTTTGATTAAAATCAGGTTGTTTTAAATGAGTGTATTGCAATTAAAATCATTCGTTTGTTTTTTTTTTAAATCACTGATTTAAATCAACTTTCATAAAAAATGTGGCTTTGTCCTTGGTTTTTTTTTTTCGTTTTTTTGCCAAAGTTTTTCTATTGAATCATTTTAAGTTCTCTACAAGTATTCTAGAGGCTGTTTAAATGAATATTACACCCAATGAAGGGTGATTTGAAATAATTTTCAATTAATTTTCATAACATGCAACAACACAGTTATAGTAATATATAGATACCTTTTCAGAGTCTTGAGATTGCAGCGACGTAGCTTGCAGCTTGCGAGGTTCTCTCAACCTCTTCATTCAGCGTAGTGGTGAAATCCTCCTAGTCACATGACCACCCACTAGGGCGGTCATGTGACAGCAGAACGTCATAGATGGCCGGCAGATCGTAGCCAGTGTCCCTGTTGAGAGTTGGTTGTTGGGTCCTTATTTCCATGGCCTCCTGGATCTTGCGTTTCCAGAAATGTTCTTCCCTTCCTATGACTTGGACATTTGGTGCAGTGTTCGCCAATAGCCGTAAGAGGGTTTTTAAGAGTAGCATGTTCTTCTACTCTGACTCTTAGGGCTCTAATAGTTTCACCAACGTAAGTTTCAGAGCATTGTGGGCAGACATATTTGTAAATATATCTGCTGTCACATGACCGCCCTAGCGGGTGGTCATGTGACTAGGAGGATTTCACCACTACGCTGAATGAAGAGATTGAGAGAACCTCGCAAGCTACGTCGCTGCAATCTCAAGACTCTGAAAAGGTATCTATATATTACTATTTCAACATGACAGAGTCCAAGAATAATCTGCAATCGAACAACACAGTTATAAACATTTTCCAAGCAGCAACATTTAAACAACTTATTAAACTTGACGATCAAAAGCGCATGTCATCTCTATATTATTCTGTATTCTGTTGCATAGTTTAAGCAAATGTTGGATATATGAGTTTTCAGCAGCCTTTGTGATTTTAGGCACTTTTAAATACAACTTGCAATAAAAGGAGGGCACATAACTTTATGTACCATAACATTTAGCTTCAGTTATTTTGAAGCCACTTAAAAACCATTAACTTAAAGGGGCAATTTATGATTCACTTTTCATCCTCAAAGGCGCTTGCCTCTATCAAAATTGCATTTTTGAGCTAATAATTATCCTTGACTTGGATATGTTACAGACCTCAAACCCTTCGTGCAAAAGTGCTTGCATTTGGTTGATAAATCTTCTAATTACTGTCGGAGCCTGACAATAATTACTACACAGTAGCCTATGAGGGTTTTTAAAATGCTGAAAAAGTTTGCAACTTAAAAAGGAGTTGTCAGAATCAAGTGACACTTTTAGGTCATATTTATGTTGCACTCTTCTTTTTATTTAGCTAGAAGAGAGAGGACGTTATCATCACATCAGAATCATGAATTTCACCTTTAATAGGTGGAAGCTAATCATAACTTTAAAAGACAAGTCTAATCCTTCGTTTTCTGAAAACAATGTAAACCTCTTATTTTTTTTTAATATTGCATCTATTCCATGATCAAATCTTTGAACAATACCACCAGTTTTGCTACTTTTTCAGTCCCAAAGTGGGTGCTTATTCTGATGGACATCAATTAAATCATGTAAAGATTTTCTAATTTTGTGGATTATTGTCAAATGTTAAAATACATAATATTCAAAAGAGTACTTGGTTCAATGTTCTATGTTTCCATATACACATATATTACAAGTAACAAGTAGATAAAAACAATGACAAGAAAAAATAAACAACAATATATGGAGGAGCGACCAGGAGACCAATCAGGTCAGAAAATGGTCCACCCCTATACAATAGAATTGCATGTCAATTATAGCTAGCCTCCTGAAGCCCTAGCGTTTTTTCATTCTAAGTGTGTTCCTTACACATATAGTCTATCAGCAAACAGACAATATTATGCTTTAAAAAAGTTTTGTGGGCAAAATTTGTTACAGCTTTCCATCCATATGGAATCATATCCTCAAGTGGTGTACATTAGCTTGTGGGTGGATGGTAAACTTAATGTTTTGATTTAGTGGTCAAAATGACCCAAAATGCTTTTGCTATTTAGAAATCGCATTATTCTAAAATTTCTCAATGCAGTATATAGAACAAATATATACTGACATTTTTCATATCTCTGGATCAAAATATTTATACTATTTTACTTCGGAGTTGCATCCCTCAGTAAAATACTCAGGTCTTTAGTTTTAACCAGAGATCTTTAAGTCAGTATATATTTGTATACTATACAGTGTTGGGTTTTTTTTGCATATTTTTATATATTGTATGCGTTCATTTTTCTTCATAGCAGAAGATTTTAGCTGGATAACCATATCCCTGTGCAACCACAAGCCTGTCATCATCGATCAATGCAATACCTTCTGCCCAAATTACATCTGTTGTGACACATCCCAGATAGGTACCATCCTCTGTAAAGCTGTAGATACCACCTTCATTTTTGTGGCCAAAGCTTGTGACAAAAACTATTCTATCATAACTACAGTAACAGCCAGTTGGTCTCCAGGATTTAGCATCAGGTGGTTTGTTGATGGCATGTAGTAGCTTGCCATTGTGATCCAATATTTCAGCATTGTTGTCATCACCTGGGCGGCACACTCCCGGGCACACTATGATCCTTCCTTGAGGTGTCACTGTGATAAACCATGGGCATCTGTTGATTTTGAAGCTGCTAATATGAGTACCATCATGCCTGTGTTTACTAATGTAATTCTTCTTGTTTCCCACCAATATATTTCCGTCATTGTCTACTGCCAAACCACGTAGCTCAGAGCCAACAGTATCTACCTTGCCATCAGGGGATATAGCAGGAAACTGATTCACTTTTTCTCCCTGTGAGTTGAAGACATGAACCAATCCTGTACAGTCAGTGACATACTGTTGTGTACCATCAGGAGTCATAACAACATCATGAGGATTTCTCAAATTTCCCTGAAGTATTCTATTAGAATTGCCATTTGAGCCAAAGATTTTGACATTTTTTTCCTTCCAATCTGCTATGTAGAAGTCTTTGTTATTATTGACAGCAACACCATTGCCTGCTTCGATCTTTCCAGCTCTATGAGTCCCAATTACTCTCTCCAAAACCCACTTGCCATTTTTATGTTTCGAATATGGATATGTTGGTAAAATTGATCCCATGTCCACTCTTTCAATGTTACTTTTGCTACCTGGTCTAAATGTTACCTCACTTAAATCTTGATTTGCTCCAGCCATTGTTTGTTATCTTTTGAAAGCTAAACAGAATTCAATTTTAATGGAAGTTTTGTAGTATTTATTGTCTCAAGTTATGATATGAATTGTTGTGATGGAAGACTTTAGGTTGAGTCTTGGGAATTTTCACTATTGACTAACTAAAGATATTAGGTTCCAGGCAGTTTGTTTCTGTATTGTTTCAATTGTGGAGTACTGATTAGCAGATTTAGTAAAAGATCAGTTAGTAACTGAGTTTGTACACTATTGTTCTTCATAACATCTTGTGTGTGACGATATAACAATTGTCACATCAGGACCACATGGTATGCCGATATAATCTGAAGAAGAAAAGATGATACAAAGATATAAAATGATGGTATTCATGTTAACTGTTTTAGTATGTGACCATTTTAAAACAATCACTTGCTGATTGATAGATAGAAGTTTTAAATACAATTTCCCAGACAGAGAACTTCAGTTCAGTGCTTCTTTATGATAGATGCTTTTTATGATAGATGCACCATGTCTCCCTGATGTAGTTTTTCTATTAAGTTTAGAGTAGATGTAACCGATGCCATACTTTCATTTGATATTAGTGAAAAAATGACAAGAAAAGGAGTAGCAAATTGTGGGTGAATAGATCCCTAAACTGGTTCTTTATTTAACTGTTTTTCTATTTTGTATATGTACCATTGCAAATTTAATATCATCAACCAATTCCGCTGAATTGCCGTGTAATGATGAAACAATCTTATTTGTAATATACAACAGAAAACAATTGTTATGAAATTTAAACCAAAAGGTGTGTAATTTACCAAAGACAGTAGATTACAGAGGGATCATAATCATACTTAAAAACTAAGAGATACTTGTTTTCCCACCACTCAAACTGTTTCTTATAGTTTGTTTCACATAATTAACTTCAAGCCAAATTTAAGACACAATAAAATACTTCCAGTAAACAAGTGTAAGTGCAGATTCTATGGCAAAACAACTTTGATATTACCCTAAATGCATTCGCCTAATTTAGATATGTTTTAATGAACTAAATTATGAAAGAGGTCCATTTTCTATTACTTCGGACAGGTTTGCTTATTTATAAAATTGGAGGCGTATAGAATTTGAAAATGTTCAAAATAGCTACTAAAGTTGTAACAATTTCCTAAACAATACATACATATAAATCACCTATCTGGTGTTCAAAGGTGCCAATTCCAATTTTCTAAATTACCATGCTGTTGCTTTGCATCCAACTATAGAAGCTTAAAACACCTATTCATCAACCTTGTAATGACTGGTCAAACAAATCAAAAACATGCAGCCTTTTATTGACCCTAGTTTACAATTGAAGCAAGGATTGCTTCCGCAATAATTTGTATGTTGGGAGTTCCTTTGTAGTCCATTGTATTTGGTTTTACCATGGTTTGCAAGCTTTTTGTTTAGAGTGGGTAACTAATCCTCATGGTCACTAAATGCTCAACATTTTTCACTTACCTGTTTTGTTCTGTTTGTCAGCAATATTCTTCGGGTAGTTATCAACTAAAATTAAGGTGGTTCTAATGGCTACGGTGTCCTGCACAGAATTTGTTCAGAATGTGCAGAATGATGAAAAAAACTTGTATTCCAAATTTTAATTTTTTCCATCAAAGCGTTTTTGAGTTACGCTATTTTTTATTTTCCAATTTCCCATAGACTTTGTACATGGCAAATTTGGCCACCATGAAAATTTGGCAAATTTCTGAAAAAAATACTATTTACAAAATAATTTTTATTTCTGTGGCAGTGTTTCACAAAAGAAACTATTTTTTGTTTTTTTGTATGGCAAACTGATCATAGAATGTCATAAATTTTGATTTAAAGAAATATCTTTCATCGTTTACGAATGCGAGACTTCTAATGTTTCTACTTCTCAAATTTTATTGCGTTAATTTCTAGAAATCTGAATAGCCAGATTTCTCAGAATTTTCATTCATACTTCCCATGCTCCAATTTTAACAAACAAGGTGTCAAATGAAAGCTTATCAAATTTGCAACAATCTCTCGTTAGCTTTTAAGATTAAAGTGTTTCTAGAAAATTTTATAGGTGATTGAAAATATGCCTACATTTAGGATTTAAAAAATATTTTTTTATGATAATAAAACTTTCTGGCAAAAAGCCCACGAGAGAATTTAGCTATTGTGACCTTCACCAGCCCCTAAAATTTGAATGTCATAGCACATTCCCTCTTGACATGAAAATTCAAAAACTCTGATTTTTTAGGGAATTTTCAAAAAATAAAGAAAAACATAAGAAATTGGCCGAATATTAGAAAACTTCATATATGTTACCTTTAAAGTATCTTCTTTAAATGGAACTAGGTTTTGGTTCCCATTCCCAAAAGCTATTCACTTTATAGCTAATTTTCTGACATGTGTAGATAGCCGTTAGAGCTACCTTAACCCTATTTTACAATTGAGATGAGGATTGCTTTAGCAATAATTGGTATGTTGGGAGTTCTTTTGTAATCTACTGTATTTGGTTTTACCATGTATTGCAAGCTTTTTATTTAGAGTGGGTAACTAATCCAGTAAAGCTTTACATTTTCTAATTACCTGTTTTGTTTTGTTTTCTGTGTCAGCAATGTACATCGGGTAATCATACAAAGATGCAACTGAAATGGCAAATTTTACAATATTTATTACCAAATATCAAAGATATAAAATCAAGGATTTGATTCCACAAGATAGCTTTAATTTGTCCATTACCTCATTACATTGTTATGCCTAATTTATGTTTTTACTGAGATATGGTCAAAAGTGTTGCAAATTAATGGATAATGTTTTGAAACAAAATAAATATAATGTACAGGATTTCTTGTAAATCACTTTGATGCAAGCTATGCAAATAACACTTTTGAATTGTAATAAGGAGGGAAAAGGAAAGGAGAGAAAAAAGGAGAGAGAAAAGAAAAGAGGGGAAGAAGAGATAAAATGAGTAAAAGAAGGAAAAAATAAAGAGACAGAAAAAGGAGAATGGAAACATATAGGCGGTGAAAGCGGATGGGGGGGCATCATGTCCCCCCCAAAAAAAAAATCACAAAGAAGAAAGAAAGAAAAAGAAAACAAATTGAAATTTTCCCTTTGTTTTGATAATTTACGTATAAAAAAATTTCAGATATCATATCAATTTTCAGTAACAAGTTGCTATTTTTGCACAAATTTCAATATATTTTCCCGGGCTATGCAAGGCGTTACGTCACAAATAGGTCCGTCAAATATCATGGATCTGTTACATATTAACCCTAATAATGATAGAAAACATGCATTTCTGCTAAAACTTCTTTACGTATTTGGGAAAATTTGGTATCATATGAAAGGTCTATATATACTCTATTTATG
>JXSR01S015758.1:8506-33114 GCA_000969725.1 Ophiothrix spiculata
ATAAAATATAACATACAGAATGGGTAAAAACAAGGCATAAACATAAAGTAATGTACAAAATAGCTAAAACAATTTAAAACAATCAAACTTTACGATTGTATACAATATAAGATTTAAGAAGTGTATATGAATAAAAATATTGATATTGCACAAACTCAAACTCACCACTAACGCCTTTAACCTAAGTCATACACGCACCCCTACACACATCTCGCCCCGAACACACCCCCACCCTACTTCACCCACACACAACCCAACTCCACAATCACAAGCACTCCAACGCACAATCATCGATTAGATCCATCCTCGTATCCGCCATGCATTATTGAAGTCCCAACCAGTTCACACATATAGCACCAAATTGAAATGTTGAAAGTTATAAAAGAAGTAATAATACAAATTTTTTGACAATTTAAAAAGTGACACTTTAGGAAAATATGGAACATAAAAGTCAATTAGTCAATAAAATTAAACACTGTAATATCAACAACAATTAAAATATTATGGCACAAATGAAAAGACGACAATTTTCTGATATCTATATACGGTACAAGGTAATAAAATCATATATCATATTTTTACATTCATTCAAAAAATTAAAAACAATATTCTTAAAAGTCGCCAGATTGCAAGGGGATAAGATCATATATAATATTATGTACATTCATTTAAAAGGTTAAAAAAATCAAATGCTTAAAAGTCGCCAGATTGCACACATTTTAAACATTTTGTTCGATCGAGTTCCATATTTTGGCCCCTCTGTAGGTTAAACTGCGTCTCATATATTCAGTATTAGGCTTGATCATAGCATTATTTCTTGTATTGTAATGACTGTTTTTCCTGATGAACCGTTTGCATAAATAATCTGGAGCTTGCTGATTCATAATTTTATACATAGTGACTGCTTCGTTAAAATAAAAAATTTCGTCAAGATTGTTCCATTTTAATTCATTTAAAGTACCTGTACTTGACCAGTATCTGTTTGTACATGTAATAATTTTAGCTGCTCTATTTTGTAATACCTGCAGTTTGTAATTAAGGGTCTTATTGCAGCTTCCCCATACGACATTACAGTAGTCAAAATGTGGAGCAATGATACATTTGTAAAGCATAGACTGGTGATGTTTCGGGATATAGTAAGATGATTTCCTTAAAAAGTACAGACCGGTTAATACCTTTTTTCTAACATGTTCAATCTGATTGTTCCACAATAAGTTTTCATCAATTTTAACGCCAAGATGCTTACAATGACTTACTCTTTGTATGAGTTTATCTTTAACATGTACATTAAAACTGATATTGTTAAAATTGGCAAGTCCTTGAGGCGTACCTATTAACATAAAATATGTTTTGTCAATATTTAGACTTAACTTATTTTTAGACAACCATTTATCAATATTATCGAGATCCATGTTAATATTATGTACAATATCATTTACATTACTTGACGAAAAATATATAGCAGTGTCATCTGCATACATGCTCACTTTCACATTTTTAACAAATTTAGGAAGGTCGTTTATGTATAAAATGAATAATAAGGGAGCAAGTATGGAGCCTTGTGGAATGCCACAGACTCTCTTAAGCTCGTTTGATTTAGACCCATTTATAATTGTTACATGGTATCTGTCATTAATATAACTTTTGAACCAATTTACAACATTATCATTTAATCCATATGCATATAGTTTATCAATAAGTTTATTGTGGTTAACAGTATCAAATGCTTTTTTTAAATCTAACATAACAAGATCAGTAAGTTAACAATTATCAATTGATGTAATCCAATCTTCCGTTATATTTAAAAGTGCCGAACTTGTTGAAAAATTTGTACGGAACCCTGATTGGCTATCAATTACGTAACGATTCGTCCGATTTTTATGATCTTGGTATCAACTGAGAGAGGAGACCCTACCCTATATAGTTTCAAACAATATAATGTCTTACGTGTAAATTTTAAAATCGGGGGTGGTAACCCCCCTCAGGAAGACGTGTTACAAAAAAAAGCTCAATAATTATACGAGAGCTACGTTAGTATGACAATAACCGTAATTTTTAACGGGTTTATTTCTCTTTTTAACTACATATCTTTGTTCTCTCTGCAGCTATTTGCTCTTCCACTTGTGTAAACGGTGGGACCTGTAGCAGACCCAACACATGTACCTGTGCAAATGGTTATACAGACCGTCAATGTCAAACACGTAAGTCTTGGAGAAATTATTATTATTTCTCTTTTTTGTCTCTCTTTTTTTCTTTTCTTTTCTTTCCTCCTCCTCCTCCTCCTTCTTTTTTTTTTTTGGGGGGGGGGAGGGGAATTGTTGCTGTAATAAATAGTTACATGGACAGGCAACACACAGGTTTTGGGATTGCTGGGATATATTTCTATTTGTAAAAGCAACTGGGATTTAAAAGCTGTGTTGATTAAATGGTTGATAGCTCATATTATATACCTCATATAGATGCCTGTCCTCTGATTAGCTAAGAGTGAGGGCTTGGATTTAATAAGGCCCTATAAATTTACTATGCCGGGCCATATTTTCTACTAGACCCACTTAATATATTTTGCGGCATGTAACTCGAGCTTCACGCGCGCGACTTCAAGCATTCATCGTCAAACACGCGCTGCGTAAGTGCTTATCTTCTTCAAAACTGTTGGGACACTTTAGTCATATTAAGCACCCTCCCCGCTCTCCTTAACCCTCATCTTCCTTAGGGGGTGGTTACCACCCCTCCTTCTAACAGATAATTGCCGATTGCACCAAAACACAAAATAAATCCACTCCCTAAGCATTTAGGTAATTGTTTTTACATCCTTTGCGGTCATTTTGATAACAAAATCGGGGGTACCACCTAAGGTGGGGTTATGGTAGGCTGTCAAAGTCCTCGGGTAGGGGGGCGGGTTGACACCTCGAAAAAAATTTAATAGCCATTTTGAAAAATATCTGCATGATTTGGACTTGAAACTTGCACGACATGTTAGAATTGTCAATTTCTTTATTTATTTGCAAAACAACCGTTGAAAATTGGACATTTAGAACTTTTATAACGATTTTTAGCCATTTTTGCCCAAAGTCGATTTTTTCAGTCCGGAAATACTTTGTGACGTCATAATTACGTAACGCCTCGATCGATTTTCATGATCTTGGTATACCAATCAATGTAACTTTAAGGGTACCAATTTCAAAATCACAGGGGGTTCAGTATTTTAGACATACGTGTACACAACATTGATTTAGGGGGGCAGGAGGAGGGGGATTTGAAAAGGTTTTGTAAACTCTAACAACTTAAGTTTTCTATAAGATCACACAAGCAATTTTACATAGATTTCCAACTTTTTTATTGTTAATGAGTGCATAGCATTAATGTCCCAACGAGTTTTGCAGAAGATTGTAGTGAAAAGCATTGAAAGGAAAACCATATCGTAAATTTTCATCAGGCGTTTTCAAGTGCTAAAATGTTTCTTTTAACCAACCAGATTACAAACATCTAAATATTCGGTATATGAAACGAATATTGACTGCCTTTTAATAATCATTATTTCCCCTCGATGATCTCAAAACCATGAATATGCCCTCAGCTTCTTTTTTGGCATATTCATGGTTTTGAAGAGTACCTCGAGAAAATAATCTCAACCATGCCCCTCAAAGCAGTCTCTATTTCCTATTTGAACTAATTAATTCAAAGTAAAGTTTTAGAATGAACACGTTGTTAAATTTAGGTTCTAATTATAATTTGTGTTCTCCAAGTATTTCAATGTTTAACTATGTTTCTCTATTATAACCGCAGCTATCTGCTCTCCTATTTGTCAAAACGACGGAACCTGCACAAACCCCAATATTTGTAGTTGTTCAAGTGGTTATACGGGCAGTCTTTGTCAAACCGGTAAGATTTAACATTGATTACATTTGGAAATTTAAGTGAATATTCCTTCCTAGAAACGAACGAAAAAACGAAAGCAAACAATGTCTTTTTTGTTTGTTTGTGTTTGTTTATTTGTTTGTGTTTATTTTATTTATTTGTTTGTCTGTTTGTTTTGTTGTTGTTCGGTAATTTGAACACTTGTTTGTTTAATTGTTGATTCATTTATTATTTGCATTTCTGTGGAGGCCTAGTTATTTCTAGTTAACATGGTTAAAGTCAACCTATACGATATTATTTGATTTTATCTTTTCATTAGCCATTTGTTCTGTAACTTGCCAAAACGGTGGAACCTGCACTAGACCCGACATGTGTAGCTGTTTAAAAGGTCATATGGGCGATCAATGTCAAACAGGTAGGGTTTTCCTTGGTTCTTTTGGTTTCATTTTCAAATCATACCAATAAATGCTTCACAGTTTGTTTGTTTTAATGGTCCCAAAATGTGCATGTGAAACCAAATTTAAATGTGAGTATGATATAGACAAATAAACTAGTTTCTTAGAATCGGTTAAGCAATAGTGGGATTAACTAGACGTATTATCCCAGTTCAAGAGTGTGCATGTATGAAACTTTCAGTATTAAGTAGGGTAACAATCGGATTGGTATGACTTCGATAATGGCTATGAGAAATAATTGTTCATATGGCCCATTTCTGAAGTTTAACCAGTTTATCTAAGTATGTTTTACACCTTTTTTCCCCCAAATTAGTATATTGTAGTTTAAATTAGGCAAAACAAGAGTACAATAAAGGGTATGTATGATGCGTTTGTAGATGAAGTGTTTAAGTTTGTTCATGACACCAATTGTATTGTTTTGGACACGCAATCAATGTGGTGTTTCCATGTTAAACATTTATCAATAATAACACCTAAGAATTGAGTGTTCTTCACCCGTTCCAAATCGGTATAATCTAAGAAAACACTGAAATTTGGTTCTCTGTTTGATACCATATGTAGAGTACCTAAGATCATGTTTGTTTTACTAGCATTTAGAGATAATTTGTTTGCTTTGAACCAGTTGCTTACTTCGTTAAGTTCATAATTTATTAGACTGATTTCTTGTTCAATTTTTGTATGTGAATAGAGAATAGTGGTCATCAGCAAAAATAATAATTTCAAGTATATTTGATGTTTTGATAGTGCCATTCACATATTAAATAAATAGTCATGGACCCAAAATCGAGCCCTGGGGAACACCACATACAATGTCTTTTTCTGCTGATACAATAGAGTTAAATGACACTTTCCTGTTGCTTAGGTAGCTTTTAAACCATTGTACTACAATTCCATGAAATCCATAATACTCCAATTTGTGTACAAGAATGTCACGGTCAATAGTATCATTCTTATTAATTACACCTTTTTATTACAAAATTTTCTTTATGTGGATTATATTTATCAACTACCTTTAAAATATCTTTTTCAATACAGGTATTGCCTCTACTAGGCTAAAAATTTATAAAAAGGTAAACCTTATTTTATTTAACATCGACAGCAATTGTGACAGCACATTTTGTACCTGACAAATACGTGGCTGTAGTGGAGGTCGCCAATCCAAGAAAATGTACATGTAAAAACAGTCATTGTAATGCTTGAAGCATTTTTTGTTC
The DNA here is from genome assembly GCA_000969725.1 of Ophiothrix spiculata. Taxonomy (NCBI): domain Eukaryota; kingdom Metazoa; phylum Echinodermata; class Ophiuroidea; order Amphilepidida; family Ophiotrichidae; genus Ophiothrix; species Ophiothrix spiculata. The sequence goes on from JXSR01S015758.1 coordinate 14,034, forward strand.
ATGACACCATTTTTTCCTCTCTTAATTGTTTGCAAATGAACGTGGCAAAGAAGTTTGCAAGCGAGTTTGCAAGTGCAAGGATCGATGTAACAAGGACTAAACAGTCATCAAATATATATTTTGAGCGTGTTTCTAATGACTTAATGGGGTGGCATAACTAGACTTCCTCACCAATGTGGGAACTTTTCACCCACTAAAATAGGGTTTATTAGATTATCTAGGCCAAATACATGTATATGTGAAGTTCTTATTTAAGTCCAAAAACCAAGTATAGAATTTCTCCTTGAGTGACAAAAATCAAATCATATCACATTTCCAGATGGTCATTTCTATACAGAACTTCTCATTGAAGACAGGAAGTCTAGTAACGTCAGGTCCAACAAGTGACAACACCCAAAACGTGACAAACAAAGCCTTTTTTAATAATTTTACTGCGCGGCAGAGATCAAATAGGCAATCAAGGTATTATGTAGTAGCTATTGCCCGAGCCACTCATCGCCCGACCAAGGTTGCCTATAATTCCTCTGCACCTTTTGTTGTCCAGATGACTAATTTTACCGCCATAAAACCTCAATGTCTGTTCTTCTGGTGTTCATACTGTATAGCTGACAGTGATCAACATTGTGACTTTCTCTCATTTTACTGCCACAGTGTTTTGCTTGGAAATTGATAACACGGGAAATGGTGGATTCTCATGGCCATTAACATTCGTGAATGAAACGGCACGTACCAGAGAAAGATGTAATGTTACTACACTCCATCGTAAGTACATTTACATACTAGTACTTATTGGATATTACGTCAAAACATGGGACATACGAAAAAAAAGTACAGAAAATCTCTCTATTTATTTATTTCATCTTGTTTAATCCTATACTACCATAACCACACAGTATTTCCAGAACAAAACAGTAAACTAACTAAACGAAAGGAGATGTTATGGATATGTTCATAAGTTGACAGTCGAAAAACGACGATTTTGGCGATTTTTGGTGATTTTCGCGTTTTTCGACGCGACGTCACTTATGACGTCACTGTGACGTCATACAAGGCCCGATTTCAATGTTTTTGGTACCAATGGACTCGTGAGGCTCATAGCTATCCACCAGTACCCTACACTTGATGTTTCGGTTTTCGAGATAGGAAGGGGGGGGCGGAATCCGCCCCCCCCCCCGGCTGTGAGATGGGTCGAAAAAGCCCGGCTCTTTGAGGGTTAAATTTCATCTGTAGGAGAGTGATCACTTTTCCTGTAATTTTTGTCACCACGTTACAAAAAAAATCAGCATATCATGAATATCAAGTTCATAAAAAAAAGACAAAACATGAAAAAATTGCAATTTTAATTATTTAAGGTGACCCCTTCCCTAAATCAATATATTTAGATCTTTTCTTGGGTCATATGCCGTAAGCATGATAAATTGGGTTACCTTTTGGTAACACACAGAAAAAAGGGCAAAACCGTAAGTTCGCTTATTCAGGGTAATCAAGCTTAAAAATAATAATGATCCAGATTACCCCTAAAACACTTTTACTATTTTTTTCATGTCACATGTCAAACAACATAATGGGGTGTCCTAGTGCCAAGGTCATATGGACATTCATGACACAAAACTCTAGATAAATGGTGTCTTCTGACCATACTTAATGACGCCATAAATCTGTTATGTGTTGACAGTAATGTTTTTGGCACTTTTTCGATTTTTGGCAAAAATTGCCACATTTTTAAAAAATTGTTATAAAAATTCTAAATGTCGGAATTTCGTCGGGTTTTTTGCTAATAAATGAGGAAACGACAATTCTAACATGCCCTGTAAGCTTCAAGTCCATACCATGCAGATATTGTTCAAAGTTTAATTTTTTCAAGATTTACATTTTTTCGAGGTGGCTGCTACCACTCCTACCCCCTACCCTCGGAATTTGACTGACTACCATAACCCCACCTTAAGTAATACTCCCCGATTTTTTTCGTCCGCAAAGGATGAAGAACAATTGCCTAAATACTCAGGGTCGCTTTATTTTGCGTTTTTGTGCAATCGGCGATAGGGGGAGCGGCAGGAAGACGAGGGTTAATTGTAAACTTAATGCTTTAATAGCTGAACTGATTAACTTATCATTTATATTTTCATTTGGTGGGTAAAGGAGGACAAATAATAGCCTCACGAAAATGTGCACAAGGTAAAGGAAACATTGGCGGAATATGGGACGCACCAGATTTGACTGACTGTGGGGAATTTGATGAATTCGATTTACATGATCTGAAAAATACAGCTATCGGTGAGGGAAATGTTGTTGAGGTTGTCATGGCACTGGAAGAAGTTACCAAACAAATGATTGGGAAAGATGTCATTGTAGATGATATTAGCAACATAGCTGGAGTCATTGTTGAAATAGTGAGCGTAGAATCGAGTGATCCGCAGGTATGTCGATTTATTATTATACCGTTCAAAATTTGTAAATTTGAGGCATAAGCACATATCGTTCAGGTTTTGTCATCTCAGAATGTAATATTTATATTATCTCCATTATGCCACGCTACGTTAAAAGGAACAACAAGCCACTTTCGTAATTGAATGAAGCAAAATTATCATAGTTTAGATAGCATTCTCGGTAATAAGGAGTGATATTCCTTTCAGATTATTTCTTCAATGGTTGGAGTAAGCAGTAATATTGTAAATATGGCATCATCTGATTCAAGCATTCGGGAATCATCTGGGAAAGAACTTCTCAAAATACTCCAGGCGTTAGAAACTCAACTAACAAGAATCGATGGACTTGAACACAATATAACATCAGATTCTGAAGGTAATATTGCCTTCGCGACTGGGGCTGTGGAAACAATACAGGCTTCTACGCTTGGATATCAATTTTCTGTACAACAGAACGATGATGGTGGCTCACTTAGACCTCAAGATATTATCTTTGGATATCCAAACCGAACAGACATCCCAAATTCATCTCGGACTCGTTCATGTGTTTCTTTGCCACCTTCACTTTTCCATTTATTCGGAAACAATGGTAAGGGAATGTTTTATTATTTCCTTGTCATTATGAACTTTTAATTATTCCATACAGAGTATAATACAATTTATTTACATGATGTTTTAATTGTATAGGAATTTTAATAGTGACATTAACATCTGAAAATGTAAACCTAGTATTTGATTGTGGGTTTTTTTTTCGATTTTTTTTTTTTTAAAGAGACCTGTTTGTTTGTTTGTTTTGTTTTTTGAAGAGGCATATTTTGCCAGTTATAAAGCAGCAACGTGGTATGTTAAGAACAACTTAAATTTATATATTTGATTTTTTGGACAGATGAGATCGCGATTGGGTTTCTAGTTTACAACAGTGATTCAATGTTTCCTGCTGATCTGGGAAATCGTATGGTGTCAAGTGATATAATATCCATCAATGTCGACGGATTACCCGAGATGCACATCTTACCCGACCCTGTCCAAATACAGTTCCAGGTATATATGATGCTTTAATCTCTCTTGAGTGATGCCTTCTCTTTTTTTCTTAGGTTATTCAAAAATTTTGTCACGTTGTGTGTAGCTCGCTTAGAAATTTTCAGATGATCACTTTGACAGGGGTGTCGGAACCGTGTGGGCCATATGGGCTTTAGCCGCACCACTTTGCGTTTTATATAGTCCTAGCAATAATAACCACAGAGTAGTACTGTACAATTTTCTTTTTAGTGACTATTGTCTTCTGAGACTTAGTTGTTTCTTTATTAATGTTATTTTTGGCAACTAAGGGGTCTTCATGCCGCACCACTTTTATTTTCCTTCTGACACCCCTGCACTTTAGTGATCAATATTAGGTACAACTAATGCAGTCATAGGTACACTGGGTTTCTTCAATTGTCTTGTGTTTTCATTGACAAGTTTATGACAAATTTGTTCGAAATTTGTATTGCACAATAGAACAGAAAACCCCTGTTTTTTGTTGATGACTCCTAGATTTTTATCCAAAAAGGTAGCTGTTCGATCGATACATATGGTATCAATAATTGATAAGGGTTGCAAACTATGTTTTATCGCAACAGGCTCCAGGACACCATCCGACCTGCGTTTTCTGGGAGTATAAAACAAGCAGCTGGTCTGAGGAAGGATGTGTCAATGCGGGGACAACAGACAGCGGCCAAGTTATTTGTAATTGCACACATCTAACAAACTTTGCTGTTATTGTGGTAAGCAAGAGGAATTCCCTATTCTATTATGAATGCACATTACTCGTTGCTTTGGACACTTTGAACCACACAGTTCGATCACAAAAGTACATTCATTCATTCATTCATTCATTCATTCATTCATTCAAAAAAAAAAAAAACACTTCACTTTTAAAAAAGTAATTGTTGAAACAGAAAAGACATAATTAGTAGAATAATGCATAACTTAATGTTTATTTGATAACCAGTTTGAGTTTAATAATGCAATTTTACTGATGAAATTAAATTTCAGATGTAGAATATTACCCTTAAAATGCATAGCATTTTCAATTTTAGGCACCAATGGACAATGTGAAACCTACTCTTACCAATGGTCCACTTGATATAGTCACCGCAACAGATTCTGGTCTATCAACAACCCGTGTTACATGGATCTCACCAATAGCAACTGATGATTCTGGATCTGTCACCCTGGAATCAAATTTTTACCCAGGTGACTCGTTCCCTATTGGTCAGTCTGAAGTGATATACACAGCTACTGATCCGTCTGGAAACCAAGTCATATATTCATTTTACATCTCTGTCACAGGTATGTACTAGATCAATATATATCAACGTATACAATTGTTTTGATTGCACAGCACTAATTGGTATTTCTATTGTTTTACATGCAAATATTGTTTCTTTTTTACCCCAAAATGTAACATTTATGGTGTGACAATGCAATAAAACCATTGATTTTCTGAAAAACAATGAGATTTACTATCATTTCACAAGCATTTGAAGTGGGGTTCAGCAGCTCAATTTTTCCCTACACAACCCTACATTTTTAACATGTTAAACGGCAGCTCGTGTTCTGGGTGATTTCTAGACCATTTTTGCGTCTCTCAATTTAGAGGAAAAATGACCAAATATAAGCTTATATTGGAGAAAAACTGAGATTTTTGCATCAATATTTGTTGACAGACATCCAAAGTAAATATCTAGAACAAAACTAAGCCACTCAACCCACATTTCAACTACTTTTGAGACACTTTAGTGCAACCGGTTGGTCGTATAATGGCGGCCCGCATGTGCCATAGGGTGGTGCGGGGTAGATCAATTAGTGCTGTGGAATCTTAAACAGCTATTATACTAAGACTATGGTCATATTACTTCGTACAAACTGTTGCGAACAGTGTTAAGTCCGTCTAAGAGGACCAGGCGTGTAGCGAGCGAAACGAGAAGCGAGGGCGTCGCTCGCTACCCGTGGACCTTCTAGACGGACTAAACACTGTTTGTAACTATTCGTAAGAAGAATTGTGACCATAGTCTAATATGCACTGAAAATAAACACTGTCTTTATTCAGAAACTTTGTTATTATGTTCTTGATATCTATGGGAGCTACAAAAGATATTGTAACACACGAGAAATTTCACTCTTTTTATTCTAAAAGTTTATCCAACACAAATGCATGTAGTGAGCAGCTTTGGTATAATTGTTGATTATGTATATAGATGTTTTAAACAGCACACACTTTACACGAACAATTGTTCCACTGATTTACACTTTAAATTATGGTTTATACAGTCAAGAATGTTATAACTACTAGAATAATGAAAGGGGATGTTTAAATCTTAATATATTTTATTGATTCACAGATCTTGAAAACCCAGTCTTGAAATGTCCATACATAGAAGAATATTTTGCAGTAACTTACCAGCTTGAAGCATTAATACATTGGCCAGAACCGGCTTACAACGATAACTCAGGACGTTTTGGTGGAATGAATTCTACCCATACCTCTCCGAGTGTTTTCGTAATTGGAGTGCATAATGTAACATATGTTGCATGGGATCTGTCTGGTAATACAGCAACCTGCAACATCACAATAAAAGTTATTGGTAAGTACTTTTTCAGCATTATGTGCTGTAGTTTTCTTGATTGGTTGAATGAAACAATAATGTGTAAAGATATGCATCAGAAGAAGGTCGCTCTCGCTTGTGACTAAGCACGAACATTGCTTTTAATAAATGGGCAATAGAGAGTCCACACCACTAATAGGTGTCCACTGATAGCAGACGACGCAGTTATGACGCCATTACGTGCCACACCGGTTGACCTAAAGCATCTCAAAAACTGTTAAAATGCAGCTTGAGTGCCTTATTTGTGGTCTAGATTTCTACTTTAGATGTGTCTTTATAAATATTGATGAGAAACACTTCGCTTTTCCCAAACATGTGTAGATATTTGGTGATTTGCCCATGACTTTAGGATCACAAAATGATCTAGAAGTACCGGCCTTTCGTAACATGGTAAATCTTTGCGAAAGTCTAGCCAAAAAAATGAGCTGCTGAACCCATAATGGAATGCATCTAAATTGATAGGAAATTTCATTTTATTTTAGAATATTAAAGGTTTTAATGCATTTTCACCTCCTGAATGTGAAATTTTGGGCCAAACATCATGGTATCTTTGCATATAAAAGAATAGGAATTCTAATTAGTGGTGTGCACCTTAGAGGGTTTGTACGTGACGTCATCGTACACACAACACAATTTTTCATGGGCCGGCAAACAAAAAGTCCCGTCGCATTATAAATCTTTCAGCAGTATCGCGATACCAGATCACACCTAATGATGACAAAAATATACAGTACATTTATTAAGTTTAATATTCAAGTCATGATTTGAAGTTAATCACAAGTTACAGCTGATTTTGAAGTCTTGTTTACATCACAAACTACTCCGACCCACCAAGATGGCGGCGAGAACGGTCTGCGTGTATGGTGAGTATCGAGTCGTGCAAACCCTCTATAGGGGTGAATGTCTCTTCTGGCATAGTGAAGTGTTCTCAATGTCAATTAAAAGTATGAGTGAATGTTCTTCGAGCAAGCCAATATGATAAAGACAATCCAGTGAAGCTGGAAAATAATGAAACTCATTGGAATCAACAATTTGTGGATATTTAAATAGACAATAGTGCGTGTAGAATTTAATAATATTAATCCTTTGTACATTGTTCTTTACTTTAAACAGCTGCATGTCCTCCAAATTCAACCGAAGTGAATTCACAAATATTATCATGGCTCCAGACACCTGCTAATAATGATGTAGAAGTTTATTCAAATGAACGATGTGATGTCCGCACTGAATACCGTAAGAAATACGTAGTTAAAATTTAATACATTATAAACAAATTGGACTATAATTTTTTTCTTGTTTAAGGAATACACTCTGGGCAAATGTATACGTGAAAGTAAGGGGGAAAAGTTAAGTATGTAAACACAACATTTGTATCCAATAATCGTTAAAATCGTTTTCCGAGGTACTTTATAAGAGATAGCAGAAGAAATATGTACAAAGATTTATCTATTATATCCGTCTGTCTTCCATGTCTAACTCTTTGAACAAGTTTAATTTAATGAGATTAAAAACGATGTCCCCTTTTATGGAAGAAATATTATAACAAAAATTATGATAATGAATAGTAAAAGCTTGTTAGGCTAAGACAATTGCATAGAAGAATAAGCCCAATGGCATCAAGCAAATATAACAAATAAAACATTAATACAGAATAATATTAAAAGATAGACAGTGATAAAATAAACAAGTCGAGATTCAATAAGTAAAGAAATAAGCATGATATTATTCATATAAGAATAATAATTATCCTTCACCTTGCTTAATATATTAAGATACGTCATAAAAAAAGTTTTCATTCAGAGACAATACACACAAAATCAAAGATCGAAAAAAAAACCCAACCAGCACTAATAAAAGAAGAGTACAGAATCAACATTCTCAGCAAATGTGGTTAAAAAGTCTTTTATCTGATTGAGTTTTAATTGTAAAACATAGCACCTGTATTCTACCTCCCAACAATTCTTTTCAGCATTTTACTAATAATGACCTATGGACTTCACTAAAGGGAAAACCCCCTAAACAATTTCCATTGAAAAGACTTTTTGAGGTGATGTTTAACCTGATAAAAATACATTTTAGACTTGAGAAGTATATTAAAAAATTTCAGCAGCTTCACTCTTTGAATTCGAATTAATTCAACAAAATTTGCAGTATGCAGAAATAATATTCGTCTCATTGCATTACAATTTTAAATACTGAATTTCAGGTGGGAACGGTGTAGCTACTCGAGTTTGCTTAGAAGATGACATTCTAGGGGCAGTTTGGCAACAACCAACATTTATAGGATGTGGAAGGAGGCAAGACAATTTCACTTTGGCTGACCTGCCAGAGGTAAAAGAAAAAGCATAATAATTGGCTGCTTCAAAACTCAACTGGCGGTTGTCTGCTAGTTCTGGCCAGTTCTGGATGATTGGCTATTGTTTAATTCGGTTGAACCCACCAGAACCAACAGACAAACGCCGGTTGAGTTTTGAAGCGGTCCCTAAGTGCAGGCGGGTTTTGTAGATCATAATTGACAAATTACGTTAAACGTTACATGCCCGGGGGAGGGGGTTCTTACTGACAAATGGTATACGGGGTTGCTCAAAGGTTTTGGGGTGCATTTTCGTAATTTTTGGTATATTGATGGGTGGGTTTTCGTCACACTGACAGACCCAATGTGTATTTAGGAAAATTTTGCCGAAAACACCCCCAATTTTGGGAAAATTGGGTGCTTTTTCTAGAAAAATGGTATAGAGATAGGTCACAAAATCACGCTTTTTGAGGTATAGAGATGGTCAAAATTCTGAAGTCTACTTTGAGCATCCCCGTACAATTTTAAGACCCCCGGGGTTACATGTAATTTGTATTTGAATTTGAAAAATAAAAACAGTTTTATATGCCACTTCTTGTAACTTGACACCTGGATGAAAATGACCGTCCCTAGTCACAACTTACACATTGTAAACGATAAATGTCTTCCTGTAACACCTAAATTGACATACCAAAGTATTACTTTGGACAGACATATCTATTTACAAGATGTTGTTAACAGAACGGGGTTAGATATGGGAGTGAGATGTAACGGATATGGGCCCAACTTGAAACACATGATCTTAAATAGGCAATATTTTTGAGATGGGGTAATTCGAGTTAATTAATACCTTTATTTGGGTATTATTCTCAATTGGTCTTAAAGAGTAATAAAGTCTCTTTAAAATAATAGCAAAATTAAGACATATCGTTGGATCATTGAAAAGTTGTGGCTAAATAGGGTGCACAATGTACACACCTCTACCATTCAAACCACATCAACCCCGTTTTTAACTCTGACAAAATTAGATATTAACTTTAACTAATTATTAGTGTTAATTACACACTTAATTTGGATTTAATTCCAACTTGATTTTGATTACCAATAAATAGCCTTTAAAATCATGCAACAATTAGGACATTTTATTGGGGTTTCGTAAAGATATGACAGAAAAATTGATTTGCAATTGTCATGTTACCACAACCTCACCCGACATAACCTCACCCTCTTGCACCCCTGACTGACTTGTTTTAGAAAGTTATTAGTTTTAAGTAGTCACTAAATGCTGGTTAAATTCTTGAAAGACCTAAAATTGTCATTAAAATCATACCAAAATTATGACAATCCATGGTAATGGGAAAACTAATCTTAATGTAACAAATTCACCATGTTGGGTGCCCACATTAAAAAAATCATTTATTTTAACTTTATAACTTTTTCTGTTTTCATATTGTATTGACAAATCTCTCCTACAGACTGAAGTTGTTACCAGCAACGTAGAGAATGTGGCGGAGGCTTTAAATAATATTACACAACAGCAAAGTGCTGAAAATGAGGGCCTCACTGCTGAAGATGTAGTCGATATTGCAGAGACAATCAGAAACATCGTCGATGTTCAATCTGACGAACCTGAGGTATGGAAAAAATATATTGTTTTGTTAATTCAAAAAGTTTTTAAGGTTTGACCGACATTATTAGGCGCTTTCACCGACATTGCGCGTAAATTCAATACTTGTTTCCCTCGGTGGTATCATCTTCTTTCCAAACGCTTGTAAACTTCCCCAACTTTAAAGAGGGACAGGTATTATCTAGCGATTAGTAGAAAGTCAAAGTCACTTTTCTGTTACATAATAGACATTTAAAAATTTGAATTGAGAGGTCTTTTCCCACCACTGTATGAAATTGTACTGACAAGCGCTTACACGTATCTTTATTAAGAAATTACGATTAACGATGACTTAAGTTATAATTTGAAGGTACTGAATCCCAGAGAAGATTTCTTTGCGTTTCCTTGACTTGTTCTCAACTTAGCTGTTCAATTGTCCTAAAGATGATTGAAGAAGTATTGAAGTAAATAAACAAGTGATGAAAATCAACGTTACAGTATTGTTAATTAAGCTTGTACTTATATAATTTTGTATATACAATACCCTGTTACCTCGATCATAAGAACATGTTACCTTGATCATAAGATACATTCAAATCAAGACATGGCAAACAATTACTCTTTTGGAAACACAAAATATGAAAGTACTTGCTGATCTGGTGAATAAATTATAACAAGTTAACAGGGGGACCTTTATAATTGTTCACCACATCAGAATTTGAAGTGGAGCTGAGGGGTTCTTATGATCAAGATTAAAGGGTATTTGATCTTAAACAGTATCAGATAAATATGATGTAATCACTTTAATTCAAGCATGCTTTAATTTCGAGTATTTGTCACCATCCTCATCGCTTAGATTACATCGTCGATTATTGAAATTGTTAACAACGTTGTAAATCTCGCTGAACAAACTGGAAACAACATACAACAAGAATCAACTACAGTACACATTACTGATATACTTCTTGCCATTGAGCAACAAGTCAACAAAACTACTGCATCAGGACAAAATCTGACAACCATTGAACCTAACATAGCGTTAACAATTGGTACAGTAAAACCCAATCGTAACTCATCCGGATTTAGTTTCGCTGTGATTGGAGACGAGGGAGGAGAGTTTCAAGAGGATAATGTTCAAATATATCTGAACCCGGACGACATTCCAGAAAAGCACAGAACTGCTGTGATTTTGCCTCCCGTTATTTTTAACAATTCAACGACAAGCGGTACGTAGATTGCTATATTCATGTGTTTTGTAGTTGTCAACCATTATCTGATCCGTTGGAGAGTCTAAAGCATGATATTGATTCCAAATATGGATTATGAATTAGTTATTATGATGTTTATTACAGGTCACTTATATAAAAGACCTATAATAAACATCATAATAACTAAATTGAATACGCCAGAATAAGAACATCCCAATTCCAATAGCTCCCTTCCGATGATGATGATGATGATGACACCGATGATGATGATGATGATGATGATGATGTTCAGGTGTCCACTTAATATCATTAATTTTAAAGACATGTTCATACTGACAAACAATGTTTTTTATCAATTTAAACTTACTAAACAGTGACAGATACGATTGGGGTGAGCTTTGTAGTACACAACACAGATGTCTTGTTCCCAACGAATAGCACCAATCAAGCAGTTGGAAGTGACATCGTGTCTGCCATTGTTACTGGCGTTGATCACATTAACGATTTACCTGAACCTGTCGTACTGGAATTTACCGTAAGCAATGAATGTATAATAATCTTTCCTACAAGATGTGTTCAATATATATATTCGGGCCTGAGGTAGAAGAAGATAAGCTTTGCAGTCCCGGGGGGGGGGGGGGGTTACTTACATTGACAAGGTATACGTATATGTGCCTGCCTTTTGGGGTGATTTTTCCAGGATTTTGGTATATCAATGGGGTGGTTTTCATCTCAGATGAAAGCACCCAATTTGAGTAAAATGGGGTGCTTTTCCATTAAAATTGGTATACTGATGGGTGGGTTTATGAGCCAAAAATAGGTCTAGAGATGGTCAGGCAGGCACATACCCGTAAAAAATGTTTTGAAGAACCTCCCCCAACCCCGGGTTTGCAGTTTGTTCTTATTTGCTTTGTTGTTCAGCTTGACTGGTGAATACTTTATATCCAAAGCAAAGTTTTAAGAAAATATCTGCTTTAGAATCCATTTTACAGAAATTTCAACTTGCCTGTTAGGGGTCTCTAAAGTTTAGAATTAAGTGCTAAAATTTGATAAAAAATAACCAAGAACTTCCTTTTCTATTTTTTCTGACATTTCGATTTGTTACGCTCCTAGTTGTTGTTTGTTGGTTTTTTTTCAGTTTTAAGGTAACAAATCAACTTCCGGAAACCGCTAAATGGCGAGGTTAAAATTTCTGCAAAACAATAACTAAAGCATATATTTATTTGAAACTTTCCATCATTTAAGTGGGAACTACATAACATAATGAACAAAATCTGCAAAATTCACATGTATGTTCTCAGGCCACGAACGTATTGAACACATTTCGTATAACTAAAAACACCACTGTTTGATCACTAATAATCTATAGCCATTTAATGTTAAAGGCACATTATTGGTGGCGCTATTTCTATAACTCAATTTTTTAGGTTTTAAGAATCTATGACCCTTAGTTTTGACATTTGTCACATGGATAAGATAAAGGAGACCAAAAACAAATTCTTTTCATGTTAAATTCATACAACAAATATTTAATTTATGCAATATGTGTATAATTAATTTTAATGGAACTTAAAAATACTGGCTAAAAATGAGGTTTTTTGATCTAAAATGAGCATTTTTTGAGATAAGATGTTAAATTAAATTATGGAAACAAATATTACAGTTCAACACCTAATCCCAGGAATAATTTAAACACTTTTAAGGGCCTGTATTTATTGTAAAAGTGCATTTTTGTCGAAAAATTAATAAATGAACCCATCAGTCAAACATACTATAAACTAAGATTTTCTTTTTCTCAAACGGTCACAAACTATTACATTGATCTTATCATTCTTGTTACGTCAATTCATATTGCAGTTCATTTGTTATCTAAAAAGTAAAATACCAGTTGTGTTGGCTGTAATAAAATATTGAAATAAAAGAATATAGATATGGATATGGCAACATAAACTCGCCTACTTATGTACATTAATTTACCCTAATTTTACCTAACCAATAGTTTTAACTTGGTTGATGATTTTAACACTTAAGTGGTCAAGGTCCTCCACATGCCCGTTAGTGGTCAAGGGGGAGTCCATATGGACCCACAACTGAAAAAGCGCTTTCGCGAAGGAATTTTACGTTGAAACTCTGGTCACAGGAAAAGTACTTCAAAAGAACTAAAACAAAGAAAAAATGAAAATCAGACAAACCGTTTCAAAATGGCGGCCAAAACAAATTTTGCCGTGTCGCATCCAAATTTTTCCGCCACAAATGTGAAAACTCACTTCCCAATTATTCAATGAACTTTGGCTCATATTTGCAGTATGTAAGTACTTAATACATTCCTGATATAAAATTTGAAAAAAGTTGTTCGGCTACGATTTTATGGGCAAAACAAATTTGAAGAGCGCCCTCGAAAATTGGGGAAGGGATCGGTCGATTTGAATTTTTTTTGCCATTAAGTAAAGGGTATGGTAAAGTTAGACAATTACATAGAAGGGCGATGAAAAATTACTTCGCGTTTTTGCGCTGACTGTTTGGTCCATATGGACCCCCCCCCCCCCCCTTGACCACTTAAGTGTTAAAAGGTAATGGCTTTATCTTTTGCTAGGCTCCTGGAGAAAACGCAGAATGCGTTTTTTGGGATTTCACAATTCAAAACTGGTCTCAAGAAGGATGTGAATTGTTTGAAAGGAATCGACATCAAACTGTATGTCACTGTGATCATCTGACTAATTTTGCTGTCCTTGTGGTAAATATGCATCTTGGATTTGGTATCTGAACAACATTTAACTCTAGTCTACTAAAGGGGATGGATTGCAAACTAAAAAATTCTAAAAAAGTAAATGTTTAGTTTATCTTGTGAGTAGATTTCTTTAGAATATACACTTAAGATAAGCTGTCATAGTTTGGGTATATGAGGATTGTTGCTAAATACACATTTTAAAATGTTTTGAAAGTACGCTATAGTAGTGACATTTAAAAGACACATATCTATTTCCCTTCTTATTACGCCAAAATCAACAGGCTAATAAATAAATAAAAAGAGATATAGTGGGATCTTAATTGCATTATCTTAAATCTTTGACCGATTCTTCCGTATGAGTGTTGTTTATTTTGTTTTCATCAGGTAACTGCTTTTATATTGTTAAGATTTTCAGGGGCGGTGGAAAGCTACGATATGGTATTGAATATCATTGCTATATGGGTGTCAATATCAAAATTATAGGAGTGGTAACCAATAGACCACAACACCTCTTATGAAAATGGATTAAATGAGATGCATGAAGACACAGCCATTAAAAGTGTGAAATATAATAAGAATATTCTGTAGCATCCTAGGAGTAACATCAAGACAAGGGAATTCAACGGATGCAGTTTTATCATTACAAATAATAAATCATATCAAATAATAAATCAAGTAAATTGGACAAAGGTATAAAAAGGTTTGTCTCAGAAACCCGCGCGCATTGCTATGTGAAAATTAATTTAGCGCGTAGAGCTACGCGCTGGTCTTTCTTTCTTTTTTTTTTCTTTAATCGGGATTAATCTAGCGATCAACCGCCGTCCGGGTTGATGTCATTTGCTGTTGCAATTTTACCTTAAATTTTGCGTTTTATTTCAACTGTCAAGACTTCCAATAGTCAAAACGGACATGATCGTACTTATTAACTGGGCACTTCACACACGTATGTTGAGAGTTCAACAATTTAAAGCATTAAAACAAAAAGAAATATCGCAAACCATGTAGATAATTTCTTTTAAAAAACGCATACCGCATAACATTTTTGCAGATGGTTTCTGAGACAAACCTTATTTTTTTCTTGGCCTAATTAATTCCTCCTAGGATGTCACCTATGTTGATAGTCACGTGATTCTAGATATCGTTAGCAAGATCGGATGCGGTGTATCCATGATGGCTTTGTTTTTCACGCTTGTCATCTTCATTGGCTTCAGGTAACTTTTTTCTTTCCAATTTGCTGTCTTTTCTAAATAAAAATGTTAAACTTTGGCAATGATTATTAGATATAATGTACATTTCAAATGTAAAATCCCCTGCTTAAGATCACCATTTTTTTTCTAAGTATACTCGATACAGCATCTTAAAATCGGGTCTTTACAGGTCTTTAAGGACGGGAAGAGTAAAATAGTGTTAATATACCTTTAATATATTGTTCTTTATCTTTCAGAAAACTGCGTATTGGAGCTAACGCCACACCAAGAAAAATATTGATCAACCTCTGTGTGGCACTGTTCCTGCTCTACTTTGTATTCCTCGTCGGAATTGATCAGAATTCGCATCGAAATGGCTGCATATGTGTGGCATTTCTCCTGCAGTATTTGACTCTAGCCAGTTTAATGTGGATGGCTGTGGAAGGATTCAATCTCTATCAGGTGGTCGTGAGAGTTTTTGATGCTAGGCCGGAAAAATTTCTGTTCAAGTCAGCTCTTGTGGCTTGGGGTTAGTTATATTTAATTAATTGTAACTTTTGACAAATTTGCTGATTTTGTAGTAAATTTTTATTTTTGTTAACAACAACAACATTACCAACAACAACAACAAGGAACGATCATGTTATATCATCGTGCATTTTGAAGTATTTTTAAGAAGTGCAAACCGCTCTTATTTTTTTATGTCTCTTGTAGGTATAATAAGCATAGTATTAATGTTGTTGAATATGTATGTCCTTTTTACAAGAGACAAGTTACTCAACGATAGAACATCATGTATTCGTACTCATTTTTCCCATGTATTGACCGCCCAACCCGTATAGCACCAACTGTAAAAGGCACATCTATTTCACTAATTGACAACATTTTTACTAATAATGTCGACCACAAAATAAACTCAGGAAATATAGTTACAGATTTATCTGACCATTTCCCAAATTTTGTATCAGTTCAAGGGTCTCGTTTTCAAAATGTTCAAAATAAAATAAAGATTGAAAGTAGAGAGCTCAAACCCACTAATATCGAATGCTTTATTTTTTTGGTCTCATGTAGGTATAATAAGCATAGTATTAATGTTGTTGAATATGTATGTCCTTTTTACCAGAGACAAGTTACTCAACGATAGAATCTGTTACATCTAATAAATCTAAATTTGTTTCAGGCTTACCATTTGTAATATCTGTTATTTCTCTGGGAGCCGGTTTCTCCTATTATGACCATATGAATTAGTAAGTATGGAAATTATTAATAATTATCCAATAACGTTGTCATGTTATTTTTATGGATATTATTGACAAATACGCCTCGCATTGAACATACTTGTAACTTGAACAAATGAAAATGTTCTTACAAGTTGGAATACGTTCTTACCAGTTTTGCTTTTAAAACATTGCAAGGTTTCGAAATGTTTCTAAATGCGTAAAAGGCTTGATAGGAAAAATATATAAATACGTTTGGATTAAGGTATAACTACAAAATGGAATAATTGAAAACGAAACTTAGTTAAACATGTGAAAAGCACTTTTGTTGATTTTTCTATATATTTTATAAGTTTGCCATTTGTTCTCATTTTCAGTTGTTTTGTCGGCACGGGACCACCGCTTTACTTTGGAGTTGTTCTTCCGATTGTTTGTGTTTTGTTTTTCAACTTGACCATGTTTACAAGAGTGTCATTCACGCTATTTAAAGCAAATCTAGGCGGAAATGATACGCTGAAGTCCAAAACAACGATGAACATCAAACGGCTGCAAAATGCGTTTGCGATGTCAATTCTTATGGGCCTCACTTGGGTTTTCGGCTTTTTTGCCATAGAGGGCGCAACATTTGCTTTCTCCTTGATATTCTGTTTGTGTAATTCATTCCAAGGATTGGTTCTTTTTCTTGTATTCTGTGCCCGTCAAGAGGATGTCCGAAGAATGCTAACCCCATACGTTCGAAGATTATCCATCTGGTCAGATGCTGAACTTTCACGAGCGCTGACAGCAAGCACGAGATTCAGTTCTGGTACTGTCGCTAAGTCTCCCTATGATGACATGGATTTCAGCGCATCAAAATCACCTTACAGTGAAACGGATTTCAATTCTGTAATGCCGATGTCTGATACTTCAGTAAGTAACGCTACATGTACTTCAGCAAGAGACCTAACAACAAGACAGGATGTTTCGGCTCCAAATCTTAGTGATGCTACAGCACCTGATGCTACGAAGTCGGAAACAGAGCCACTTGATTCTGATATCAAAGTCAAATCCGAGGTAATGTCAGCTGACAATCCTACGCATGCCTCCAATGGCCTGATTACAGGAAATGAACCAAATGAAATGAAACTGAAATCATCGAAAAATGAAGAGATGGGTATTATTAACCGACATGACTGTGATTTGTCACCAGACGGAATGATAGAAATAGATGATGACGATGATTCCTCAGATGAATATTTTATGAAACCTGCTGCAGAAATTGAGGTTTATGAAATTTGTGAAGCACATAATTTGAAAGACGAAGAAGAAGACGTGTGTAATACAAAGGAACACATAGACAAAGAAGAAGAAGAAGAAGAAGAAGAAGACAAAGCTAATACCATTGATCAGGAAAAAGGTGGAGTTCGAAACACAATGATTTTTGAAGCTATCATGGGAGGCCAACGTAAGAATTGAATAAGACAGTTATATAAATAACGCATTGTTTTTTAGAATTTAGTGGCAGTGGCGAAGCCAGGTTGGGAGGAAATGGGGGAGCAGACTTCCCCCCCCCCCCGATAAAATTATGGGTGGAAGAAAACGGGACGAAAAGAAAGAAGAAAAAACAAGGACGAAAAGAATTATAAACGGGGAAACATATGATCAATCCCGTAGAAAATTACCAATGAATTGTTGAATGAAGTGGACATAATTCAATTCTATATCTTAAATATGTCTCCTGTAATGTGAATTATTACAAAATTAATCTACGTGTATATATATCTATATTATATATTTGTTTACAAATTTGAAAAGGTGAAAAATTAATGTTATAATCATAGATACATATATTTTTATATTCACATGTATTGGTATTATTACTCAGAACTCTTTTAACTGATAAAGCGATATCAAGAGGGTTTTTGTTTGTTTGGTTGGTTTTGTTTGTTTATGTAATGCATCTTTTAATGTGCAGCCTCTTTTACTTATTAAAAAGGGGAATAAAGGACATTGCTAGTTGGCCTTACGTCACAAATAGGTCCCTCAAATATTATGGATCTGTTACATATTACCCTAAAAAATGAAAGAAAACATGCATTTTTGCTAAAACTTCTTTACGTATTTGGGAAAGTTTGTATCATATGAAAGGTCTATTTATACTCTATTTATGTGTAAAAAGTGAACTTCCCATGATTTTAATTAATGAAGTTATACTTAAAAAAGCAGTTAGGGAACACGATGGATCGGGTGGAGGAGGCGACGGTGGAGGAGGCGCGCATAGGATTACATACAAAAGTGTAAACAAGTTATGATTTATAAACACATGTATTGTTAAAAATAAAAATGCTGGGATCATAATTTTTTTGCATATACTTCAATGAGATATGTATAATGCTAAAGCATGTATCAAATATTAACATATCATCCAAATTTAGTTGTTTTTTAATGGTTTATATGTGGGTATTTTTCTCTATACATTACTGTACAAAACATGCATTTACACTCGGAAATTTTAAAACGGCATATCTTTTGACTGAGTCGACGTAGTTGGTAAAAGTTATAAATTTTTCAAAAGGAAATTTGACGAGGAATCCAATTATGTGATTAATTTTCAGGTAGTGTATACAGGAAAAAAGTTGTGACCGATAAATATCCTAACAATTAATGGGTTGTTCATTAATTTTGAGCATCCTCAGTATTTTGACCACAATGAAATTGGTCACCAAATGTATTATTTTATGAAAGGCCATCATAACATCCATCAAGTAATGTTTGTGTCATCTGGATACA
>JXSR01S015758.1:78654-89134 GCA_000969725.1 Ophiothrix spiculata
ACATTATATTCCTCATCGTATACTTCTTACACTCTACTGTACTTTAGTTCTACCATACCTTAATTATAGTATAATTATATGGGGGATACGTGCAAATTATACCTTGATAAACTTATCAAATTACAAAAGTGGGCCATTAGATCCGTCTGTAATAGCCATTATAGGAGTCACACTGGTCCACTATTTGCAAAAAACAATTTATTAACCGTTACTGATATCTATACTTTAGAACTAGGGGTGTTTATGTATAGATTCTATGTAGATGAATTAATGGCTTTTAGAGATTACTTTGTAGAAAGATCAAACATTCACAACTATCAAACAAGGCATTCTGATCACTATAATTTAACAAGAAATAAGAAATCTTTTTCAGACCATTGTATAAGAACAGGCGGACCGATCCTTTGAAATTCACTGCCCAAATCTCTTAAACATGTTAAACAATGCAAAACTGTTAAGCATTTTCGGAACACACTCAAATATAATCTCATACAAAACTATGATTAATTTTGAGCCTGTCCTATGTTTTGTTTGTGCATGTGCTTTAAAGTTTTTTCTTTCCTATGTTATTGTCACATTGTTGGTTATGAATGTCAGCTATTGATTTGTAATTTCTTGTATTGGGGTGGACTATTTACAGGCCACTCCTCCATATATATTTGTTGTTTTTATGATATTGTTTTTTGTAATATATGTATAGGCAGGAGCGGACATCCAGGCGTTTTGTTTACATCCGGGACGTTTGTCCAAATAGCGCGGTGAAAACATTTGCCGACTTCCCATTCAACTCAATGGAGAAAATGCCGGCTCGCGGAAACTTCGATTGATTTTAGCAAATTGTCAAAATATTTCGACTCCAAAATCATATGAGATGTGTGGTATTCAAGTCGTAACAAAATGACAAACAGTTCATCATTTCACAGATTTTCGTCTGGCTAAAAAATAAAGAAAATGAAGGGATGACTGGCTGAAGTATTGATTGTTTTCACCGCGCATGAAGTCAAGCGCGAGTTATTTTTAGATCATTGTGCTGCGTATACCCTGTGTATGCCGTGCGTATGACGTGGGTCCGCTTTCGCCTATATGTGTACCGCCGCGGCAAAAGGGTCCAGTTGTCGACTCCTACATGTTGCTCATTGTAGCATATCTGATGTATACAAATACCATACATTAGATATGCTACAAGGAGCAACATGTACGAGCCGACAACTGGACCCTTTTGCCGCGGCGGTACACATATATGGAAATAATAAATGAACCTTGAACCAGAGGGCATTTTTCGAGATCGCACGTAACACAATCTTGTTTATGTGTCAGTTGTTTTTGAAATCAGATAAGAGCAGGTCTAGATGAAAGTGCCCACTTTGTTTTTACTGAGTAAATTAGCTGTATTTTGAGGAACATTCAGTGGCGTGCGCAAGGGGTGGGGGGTGGGGGGTCGGAGGAAAAGAGGCAAAGTCGGGGGAAAGAAAATGTGCCCTCAGTGGTATTTTCCACTAAAGATGTCAAACAAAATTGGTGGAAATGTTTAAAAATCGTTAACAATGTTATTACGTCATGTAATATTTTTTGAGAATTTGTATCGATATGAGTCATGCGTGCGATTGTGAGACCATTTTATTTATTTTATTTTTTTGCTTGTCAATTTTCAAAAGCTACGCCAAAAAAATGTGCGTGTACTTTTTAGACCTTATTTGTGGGGACAAAAAACCTGATTTGCATTTTCGAACTCCTTCAACTTGAATGACTATTACTTAGCTTTACTCGCACTCAGAATATTAATTGATTTTCAAATAATTGTTCACTTTTGTCTGAAGTTTAAGAAAATGACCAACATCGTTGTTCTTTGCAGGTATGACAACACTTTCTGCGATGGTATTAATCGGGGATGTGCTACATAACTTCATGGATGGTATTGCAATAGGCGTGGCTTTTACATTGGATGTCTATGTGGGCATTTCAACATGTATTGCTATATTTTGTCACGAGTTTCCACACGAAATAGGTATGCACGGTACAACCTTTTCCATTCAAGTCTATAATAACTTCATGACTGATCAACCATTGATAATTGATGTATATATTTATATGAAACTTCGCAGATCAAGTGTTTGGGCAGGTTTGAAATGAGCAGTTTCACATAAACGCATCAATTCACTGTTGTTTGAGGTGATTATTTTTATTTTTAACCAAAAAATGATATTTTTCTTCATATAAAGTTTTAAAAAGGCAGTGCAGATAACTGGAATATGTTGCGTAATAAAGTTTTGAACCCATTCTCATTTATTGTTTTCATTTTGGTTAAAATTTAGTTTATTTTGAGCCAATTTATTGGTATTTTTTAATTCAGATTTGTGCAAAAATGAGGGCGCTATACATATTTTAAAATATTGATTATATTTGATTATCGATTATGTTGTTTGATCTGTGAAGATTTTGGCTAAAAGTGATGAATAAAATGTAGACTTCATTTGCAACTTATTTCACACCAGCATATCCCTTCTACATCCAAAATACGTTTTTATGAATAGCGCCATCTATTTTGACACTTACAAATAAAATTTCCCTATTTGTAATGGCTTCAAACAACAATGAATTATCAATACTTGATCAGTCATGTGAAACTGCGCAGAACACGTGTTTGGTGGTGGTGGTGGTGGTGGTCAGGCCCGGAGCCAGGAGGGTGTGGTGGAGGCGTCGCACCCCCAAATTTAACAATCTACAAAAAAGTTCCACAAAAATTCCCTAAATGTCCACCTAAAGAACACCTAAAGCACTAAAACATGTAAATGTAGTTCGTTTCTTAATAATATACTACACAATATACTTGAAAAACTACTAATAACCTTTTTTATGCTTGTCACTTTCTCAAAACCTCTGCAATTAGTTTTAGGTCGACCAAAACGAAAATTTTCCTCCAAAAGGACCACTTTTTGAAAATCCGCACCCCCTTGCAAAAATCCTGGCTACGGGGTTGGTGGTGGTGGTGGTGGTGATGATGATGATGATGATGATGATGATGATGATTATGATGATGATGATGGTGGTGGTGGTGGTGGTGGTGATTGTGGTGGTGGTGGTGGTGGGGAAGAAGGAGGAGGAGGAGAAGGAGAAGAGAAAAAAATAACAACATTATTCAATCTCTTATTGTTTTTAATAAAAATTTCAGGCGATTTTGTAGTTTTCGTCAGGAATGGCATGACCAAAGCGGAAGCATTTACGTGGATTATTATGTCTAACGTTAGCGGTCTTGTTGGCTTGTATATCGGCATAGCTCTAGGAAACAACGAAGCCATCCATCAGTGGATATTCGCCATCACAGCAGGATTCTTCCTTTATGTATCCCTGGTGGATCTTGTAAGTACATTTTTTTTCAATGTACAATGAGAAAAATTGTAATATATCGCACAGGTACCGTATTGCTCCATTGGTAGTACTTTCCACGCGTTCAGCTGAATTCATACTTTAAACGCAATGCGTTGCGTTTCCAATAATTTTCACCGCAAACGGCACCGCAAATGAATTCACACTCACAACGCAAACGGACTGCGGCAGCCAACAACATGAAAACGCAATGGAAAGTTGAGCTTTCCTCAACTCGGTTTGCGGTGCCGCATTCGGTGTTGCGTTTTGATATCGATTGATCGAAACTCTTCAAATCCTGTACTGCATATGATCGATGCGTCGTGCGTTTGCGTTTGCGTCGAGTCTGAATTCAGCTTTACTTTTAGCTCTGACACCAACATTTCGCTGACACTCGATACCTGCAGTCGCACATTATAAAATGTAGAAATAAGCCGCGGCGAATTCAAATGGCGATTGACCAAAGCCAAGTGGGCGGGGCTAGATACCAAACTGGGTACCATATTTGGGGTGTGACGTTTACCAATGTACGCATATGTAGGAAAATAAACAAAGATGGCGGCATGGTTGAACTGATTCACTTTTCCAATAAGTCAGTCACTTCCTAAACGGATTTTCCCCTGCTACTTGAGTCAAGCGATGGTGCCGTGATGAAATCGTTGAACTCTAAACGCACCATTACTCCGACTAGTCAGTGGTCACCCTCTAAACGTTTCTGACAATTTAGATCATTATAACTTTAATTTTATTATCATATGTTAGAATAATAAAAAATCGCCTGAAGTAGCTATTAATATTGTGATGTTATTGTGTTTATTTCTAGATGCCTGAGATGATTCGCGATCCCAACAGCTCCAAACCGTCGGTGTTTCTTCTTTACAACATTGGACTGATTATCGGATGGATGGTGTTGGTCACACTCGCATATTTTGAGGAGGATATTGGCAAAAACCTATTTTGAAGACGCTTGAAACATATTAGCTCATATTGCTATAATTATCGGACGTGTTTCAATAAATTAAACAAACTGTGACTATTCATTTACTTCATATCATGATCTTAAATTTAAACTGAATTGAACCGGGTGGGGGATTACTCAAATTTGGTTTTGATAGGGACGTGCCACTGGAAAATTTGAAGTGCTACTTAAATTCCAAATTTTCAAGAAAAGTGGATCAGCCGCACATTTTTTTAGTCAAATTTATATAAAAAATTTCAGTTTGGCGCAAAATTTTGCGCGATTTTAGAGACAATTTTCCAAGATTGTGTGAAAAAATGCCAAAACCAAAACATTTTTCAAACTTTGAAAAGCAGACCCATGAAAGTACAAAGAGAAAGGATTAAGAAACCAAACAGTGCTATCCATGATGACTGGCACGTTTCTATAACCACTTTGAACTAAGTATTTCCCCGGGGAATGGACATTCTTGTCATTGTCACATTTGTTTAATTAGACTATAATGCATCTTTAAAGTACCACAAATCCGGGAGTTTCTGCACGACCGAGCATATTCCTAAGTTGTGCCCATGACGTCATGTGCGTACAACTTGTAATGCGGTTGATTGCGCAGAAACTCACGGATTTACGGCACTTTCAAGATGCATTATGGGACATACGAAAGTGTACAGAATAACTGACCACCTTGAAGAATCAAAGTACGATTTCACTTGAGAGTTAATTTTAGAAGGCTCCTGTAAAGCAGTGCTGGATCACTGGTAGGCTGCCCTCTTGAAAAATATGAAAAATGTTTTAAAAATTATATTTCACTATTGTTAAAATATATTTGTACTCTAATGGCATGGCTTCGAATATAAATTGAAAAATGCACCGGAAGTACACTAGAAAATGATAAAATTGCGTGCAGTTGTCCACTCTTTTAACTCTCATAAGTGAGAAAGGCAATCCTCATTGGAGATGGAGTGACTCTTCGGGTCAATCGAAAGATTGACATTTCAATCTGGCAAGAAAGAAAATCGCTCTTTGTTCGTCAACGCAGAAAAAATACCCCCGATTGAGGTAAACTGTCCACAATGAAAAATTGTTGAAATTCCAAAAAGAATTTATAGAATTAAAGTTTTATAGAAATCCAGAACCACAAGCCTGTTTCTTTGAAAAAGTACTGGATGTTTGGTGACCTTGAAGGTGATTATCTTGAAAACATGAAAATTCTTTTATATAAGTGTGGAATTCGAACATCCTCCATGGCGGGTGAGCAACGTTATTTGGAAAAACCCAATTCAAAAAGTAAATTTGCAGTCTGCAAAGAGCGAAATTTCAATCCTTTTAGACTGAATTGTCAATCTTTTGACTAAATGTTCACACAGCACAGACGCTAACACGCCACCGTAGGTCAATGTGCGCAGCACGACGAAACACTAACTCGGGTCACCTAATTACATTTTGCCTTGTATTGTATATTGCCCTGTATGAATATTACTCGAAATACCTCGGGTCAATATGAATGACCACGCATATAGGAAGATAACTTGTATACGTATAAATTTCAGTCGTTGTTTTGTCAATCAGAATTCTATTATGGTTTTATTGGTCAATTGTGAGGAAAAAATTATGAATTCATGACTTATCATCCTGGCTTTACTATTATTCAGACCCGTCCCATGTTGCTATGCGAGAAAGTTGCACTATAATGCTCCGTTTTACGTATATACAATTCTACAGATCCGGCTAGATACACATTTACACACAGCGCAAATGTGAGTAATATGGGATCAGGTTTCACTGATGGCTTTGTCACGCATGCTCAATACATACAATAATTGTCAATATCTTAATAAATGCTCCATATCTTTATAAAAGTTCTCTGACAAGCAATAGGCGTAGGGCCCAGTGGATAGCGCGATGGGTATGATAAAGAAAGGAAAGTTCTACTAAATTCGGCTTTTCAGCTCAGGTTTGCGTCTACCATGTCTACAGAGGATGGTTGTTTTTACGTATTTACCCTTAAAGTTAATCGGATCATATTTGATATTTTTATGCATTTTTTTCATTGCAAATTGCTTTTAATAATTTTATTCTAACACAATAAAATGAGAAGCGACATTGCTAATTGTTGTGTAATGAGGGTTTGCACGTGACGTCATCGTACTCACAACACCATTTTCATGGGCCGTCAAACAAAATGTCCCGTCATATTATAATCTTTTAGCAGTATCACAATACCAGATCACAACTGATGATGACAACAATATACAGTACATTTATTTAGTTTAATTTTCAATTCATGATTTGAAGTCAATCACAAGTTACAGTTGATTTTGATGTCTTGTTTACATTACAAATTACTCCTACCCCACCAAGATGATATGGGGGCGAGAACGGTCTGCGTGTATGGTGCGTATCGCGTCGTGCAAACCCTCTATTGGAACTTTTTAATACTATTGAGCATACGCGCCAACGCGTTACAGAGCTGTGCGCTCTGTAGCCGTAGCCAGGTGCGCCTATGATACGCGTACGCCCTAGTCCACCATATCCAACCACCGCACCCCTACGACCATTGTATATTGGGTTATGGGCTGAATTATATATGTGTGTGTGTGTGTGTTAATTTATATTGACTTATTTATATAGTTAAACGAGGGGGCTTATGGTGAGGAAACAATCGAAACCCTCTATTGGAACTTTTTAATACTATTGAGCATACGCGCCAACGCGTTACAGACCTGTGCGCTCTGTAGCCGTAGCCAGGTGCGCCTATGATACGCGTACGCCCTAGTCCACCATATCCAACCACCACAGCCCTACGACCATTGTATATTGGGTTATGGGCTGAATTATATATGTGTGTGTGTGTTAATTTATATCGACTTATTTATATAGTTAAACGAGGGGGCTTATGGTGAGGAAACAATCGATGAAAAGATAGACAATTTCGTTCTTTAAATCTGAAAATAGTTTGCTAAATGTAATTTCTCTGTTAGTGCTGACTGCTTTTTATATCTCATATTAGGGACATGTGTAGCCTAGCAGAAGAGTCCTTGACTGTTAATCGCTGGGTATTGAGAGTCGTGGGTTCGAGTCCGGTGGGCGGCGTGTGTAGTGTCCTTGAGCAAGATACTTGCGGGGAAGGAGGTGTAGCGATCCCCTCACCGCAAATATAAAAAAACATGTGGAGTCTGGCCCAATCGCTTCGAAAGAGAGATGGGCACTCATACCTGTGAAATACAGGCCGTCCCCTTTACCTTTTTTACCTTTTGTATATCTCATAGAAACATTTTTCTAATCATTTTTTATCTCATAATTAAAACATCTTTATAATGATCGGGCTTTTAGACCTTATACAATTGATTGATTTGTGTTATTGCATACTTGCTGTATGTCATTTGTATTGCTTTCTTATCTGCTTATAATTTGTGACCCGTCATATCGAAAGGTACCTTAAGGGTCCCAAAAAAAAATTGATTTTTTTGGGTCTCATCTGACAGATTATAGTTTAAGATTTAAAATGACACCTTGCTTTTGGTTATTTGATGTTCGATTGCAAAGTTACGTCCAGATTGGTAAAAGCCATCGGGCTGATTCAGAAAACTATAGTTCTGAGAAAATCGAGTTTAATGTGTCTGTACCGAGTAAAAATTAAATGGAGAAAGGATTTTTATCTTGGTTTTTAAAACATTTTTCTTATGTTTTGGATGTTGGAACCTGATTAATAAGACAGAATACACTTCAAAAGTAACGTTTCTGATGAAATTGGAAATTTGACCTTGGACGTGATTTTTGACTATGCTCAGCTTCAATGGCCAATATCTCGTAATTTACTATGCCGGTATTAAGGTAATTTAGGTAATTTTCGTTATTTGCTCTTTTCAGTGTGACTTGTAATTTCGATATTTATAAATTTTAAACATCTGCATTGTCGTCAGATGTGAAATATTATTTTTTCTAACTTGATGATGTGATTCTTATTATATGTGACCCGTCATATCGAAAGGTACCTTAAGGTCGGCAAAATTAAAATTGATTTTTTGGTCTCATCTGAAAGATTATATTTTAAGCTTTAAAATGACACCTTGCTTTTGGTTATTGGATGTTCGATTACAAAGTTACATCCAAATTGGTAAAAGGTATCGGGCTGATTCCGAAAACTAAAGTTCTGAGAAAATCAAGTTGAAAGTTTCTGTACTGGTTAAACGTGAATTGAGAAAGGATTTTTATCTAGGTTTTTAAAACATTTGTCTTATGTTATGGATGTTGGAACCCGATTAATATGATAGAATACACTTCAAAGGTAACGTTTCTGATGAAATTAGAAATTCGACCTTGGACGTATCTCATAATTTACTATGCCGGTATTAAGGTACCTTTCGATATGACGGGTCACATATGTTTTGTTTCAGTAAAAATTGATGTAAATATATTGCAATTATAAAATGTAGCATCGTTCTCAGACCTTCGGCTTTGTGATGTATCTACTTCATCATATAGTTCATTTGTTAGAAATATTTTGAATGTATTGATTGTAGTCTGATTATGTATGTTGCAAATTTAATGAAAATAAAACAATGCATGAATGAATGCATGAATGCGAATTTACAATTAAGCTTGTACGACAAACAGTTTACTAATGCGAGATCTGCATCATCTCCTAGATACAGATCTCCATAAACTGTATAGAACTACAGATGGCGCACATGCAGAAAGTATCTCATACGTGATGAATGGCCCTTCAATATGACGCCCAAAATGGCCGCCGAAATATTACGTTAAATAACTAAGATGGATTTCAGCAACTTGTAAAATGTTTCATATTAGGAAATAGGCCCAAAACACAATATTTGTATTGACGTTATGCGAATGCAGCCTTACAATTGTAGTTGTTAAAGGTTACAGGAAAAGAAAATATAAGTAGCTTCATATACAGTCGTTATAACAAAACAAAGTGGAAAACACCAATGTAAAATTGTAATGAAGCACAAATAGTCAACGACACTCAAAACAACTTTCAAATATAGCGCTTTTTTTATGACCTCGAAAAACAATCAATCTGAACTGCCCTACTATGATGCTTACATACTTCGATATCTTTGTCTCGACGTCGCGTCATGCTTTGTTTCATCTGGTGTTTTGATATGTACATTGAACAGAAAGTACAAAGCGACAACTAGTATGAATGCAAGGTCGGATGACGTCGGTAAGGGTTCAGAGATTTTCGAGATCCACGGATATTAAACAATACATATAATAGTTTACTGGGTGCATATTCCAGGGTCTTATGAAACTCTTCGTACACTAACAAGCGTAATCTCACTCAGCCAGTTCAAAGAGATTGTTTTTGAGGTCGTCAAATACAGGATTGCGAGGCGGTATATTTGAAAGCTTTTATGAGCATCGTGCATAATCGGAATTTTATGTTGTTGTTTTTCACTCAGTTTTGTTATAACAAATTTATAAAAACTACTTGATAGTCTCTTTTCATGTAACCTTTAATCAGCAGAAAATACATAGATAGTTTCAATGAGATTATTTGTCCTATAATTATGTCACGAACATGCTTTGAGGTGAGGGATACTTCAGAAAAATGTCTCCCAAAATTAAATGTTTTTATATCTTAACACTTGTTTTAATACATGTGCAATTTTATGTTTTTGCAAACTTTACATGTCACATTTTGTGGATTTTAAAGCAAAAACAAAACAACTTTATAATCAATTGTAAATGGCTGTGAGGGTTAAAACATAAACGAATCTCTCCAAATTTAGATCCAAACTTCTTTAAAAATCAGAAAGCTAAACACATGGAGGTAATGGGTGCCAAAATACAACTTTGTGCATTAATTCTGTGACTGCTGCAGGCATAATAATTCTATTTTATCAGCGACGCCCCTTGCCTGCCGTTAACTCCAGGAAGTATTCATATCACTGAATTAGATTTACAACCCCTTGTATAAGGAGTAGATTTTTGGAGAGTTAAAATGAGTTATGAGTTATATATTCTGTACGTCAAGTCTTGAGATACGGCAAATTCCAGTGGTGAGTTTAAAAAGTGAGTTATCTTCAAACGAAGATTCAGCAATTTTTCGTAGACATTCCAAGGTGGTCAGGATCATCAGTGGCGTAGCCAGAAGGGGGCAAAGGGGAGCAATTGCCTCCCCCTGAAAGA
>JXSR01S015761.1:0-11338 GCA_000969725.1 Ophiothrix spiculata
AAGGTCAAATCAGTGACTCGCTGATTCGATTAAATGCGCATGCGGCAGTTAATTAGCATTTCTACTTGACCAGAATCCCTGCTGGGTTGAAAAAGAACTGGGCTTGAATTAGGACGAAATATGTGTGGTTACGGCCATGAACGATACCTATCAATACCTGAGATTATTATCACGACTTGTTTTCCGTCTCATCAGTTTCATTTCATTTTCTGGTAATCCCTTTTAATCAGCTTTGATGTTTACAGTGTGTTGAAATCCTTTGGGTTCAGCGCTCAACCACAATAATTGCGCCAGGAAACCTAAATCATCCAGGGGTTACTTAATTCAAATCTTATTTTTTATGTAATTTTACTAACATATTGGTAGCTTATTGAATCACTCCGGTAGTTCGGAAACATCATTAATCATGTTAATGTTCACCACAACTGCTTTAGTGCACAATAATGTTTCTAAAAAATAAAATGTGAAGATACAAGATATAGCACACCTGGGAGTAAATTGAAATTCAAAAATATTGGGCCCACTTCATTCAACGATGTTAAAAATAGTATTGTTACAATACAAACGGTTAATGGTTAAACATTCAAATACTCAGCATGCAAGTAAGTGTTTTTCGAATTATCATGATCATGCTGCACAACATATTGAACAGTTAAAATGTATTATTTGTAAACCACAATATGTTATTTTGTATTTCCTCTAATATGCTCCTCAAATGCATGTTATAATCGGTCTGTTTGCTCATCCAAATAAAATTACAGACAATTTGAAAGAAAAGCATACACGCCTCGAGTTGAGTCTTGAGTTGATGGACCATCTTTACGGCTAATCAATTTCTTCAAGGCTTCTATCTCCCGTGAAATGACATTCAGATGCTAGGTTATGTCGCATCATTGAAATTCTCACGAAGAGTAGATCGAGCTACGCTTCAAGTTAAATTGCCTTAAAGGCTTCATCACAGCCCAGGGGACTATATATAAATACATCTCTTATTATAACGGTTATCATATTGCTTGAAAATAACTTTAAGGCAGAGTGGCGCTAAACGATTTTATTCTACGGGTTTTTTTTCTGGAAGTTGCATCCAATGACGTGTGAAAGAATTTGCGTTCATCTTGACGTGGCTGTTTGTTAAACGGTTCCGTATGTTCTTAGGAGATCACTAATAGGTATACAGAAGATATATACTTGAGCCAAACATGTTTACACATTGCGGTTTGTTATTCAAAATGAAGCTTTCTGATTGGATACCTCGTTAAATTTAAATCGAATTTTAAAGAAATGGACATTTTTGCAAATCATCATTTTGGAGCAGGCACAAGTTTCAGGGTGTTTGTGGATTTGGCGACTCGGCATATTTGCCTGTCACCGCGACACGTTGAATTGTTGCATCCTTGATAAATCTATTTCAGCCATTTGCAAAGTGTAATTGCGACGTCGAAAATAGAAGAGAATTGGTTAAACTTTCTGTCATATGCCATTTTTGGTATCTTGTCGACAATTGTGTATTTAAAATAAAATAATGACACACGACCATGACAGACTCCTTGGAAATGCAGCCATATTTTGAGTGGAGTAATGACAAATATCTACCAAAGTCGAGTAGATAATTATACAATTTACCCTATTTTAAAATGCTTTTATATTACCTAAAGATTTTTTTATAATATACTTTTTAATAATTTTGATAATTTCATGTTATTATTTATGAGGCAGTTGGCCTTTATCCTCTTTTCAGAATTCAGATTGTAGTCATATCTTTGCCTTTGCTTTCCTTTTTTCGAAGAACATTGAAAATGTTTTTGAATTTCATTCATTTTCCCTTTTGTCCGATCGTCAATTTTATGCTATCATTTTACTTTACTTTGTTTTTCTTTCTTAATAATTCTTTTTTATTCGCTATTCGTAACAATTGTTTGAATTAAAAAGACGGCCTGAAAAATCGGAAGGTTTTTCCCTTGGTGGTCTTTTTGATCTAGTAGCCATGAAACATCTGAAGACATGGGTGCTTCATTCTATATCAACCTTTTATATCCATGACGACTTGGAATATTATTATCCGGTTGCTAAAACAAATAGGACTTTTCTTTCAAGTCACGCAAACGAAACTAATACATATGTATAATAATATACATGTGTTATCAAGACGCGACTTCTTTTGAAAAAAAGGTTATCTCTACCGTGAATAAATGATACACTACATAAAACGACCACCTTAATTACTTCTTATTCCAGAGTTATACATTCAAGAGGTAAATTTTGATCGTGCACAGTTTTGTACTTGTTGATAAATATATTGCTATTATCTGTGGTGTACTTTTGTTGTTGTTGTTGTTGTTGTTGCTTCTGCTGCTGCTGTTGTTGTTGATTCTACACTTGTTAACAGCAGACACGTTTGACATTGAATCAGCGTTAAAATTCCTTTGGAGCTTCAACGTTTAACGTTCAAAAGTGAACATATATTTCAACGTTTGATGCCGATCTAGTGTTTTTTTTTTGTCGCAGCTTCATGTTTTAGGGTCTATTATAAAAAGTTGTTGAGGATTCAAATGATTTCAGTGGAACAATGACAGGAAAATTATAAAAAAAAATTGCATGGCTATACTTTAAAAGATTAAACACCTAACTGTGGGCTGAAAAGACGTTGAAAAGGGGTTAAGTAGAAACTTCAACAGCTGAAACGACGTGACAAATTTGTTGCTTTGAATCGTCGTCGTGAATTCAATGTTATTTCCAACGTTAAAAGTTTATTGGCTCCCACAAAGAATGGCTTTTGATGTTGTTGTTGTTGATGCACTTAATTGTTTATATTTTGTTTTGTTGATTTATTATTATATAAGTTCTGATCTATATTTTCCTATTTACTTCTCCTTCTTCTCTTTTTCATCTTGGCGCCATTTTTATAACCTGCTTTATCAGTCGCCCGCCATTACAATACTTATCGGCATGGCCATGATGGTGTTTCCATATAAAAGGTTTGCGCCATCCTTTCATCTCGTCAGAAGATATTGCAGAGATTATTATTGTTTTAACCTAGATATTCATTAAAATGTTACACATATCAAATGAGAACTTATCTGCTTTCATTTATTGAAAACAACAGATGTTGGTGAACTTACTGATCCGGTTTTATTCCAAAGGTTAAAATCTGAGAAAATGATTACAAAGATGTTCAAAACATCTTCTAATGTTGTATGCATTGTCTTCTAATATGACACAACATATTATGCAAAACACGTGCGATCTTTTTAATGTTGCACGATTTCTTCTTTTCTTTTGTAAATCTCAGAACCAAATTTCATTTTCAATTACACAGTTCGCAGGTAACTAATGAAGTAATGTATGATTGGTTGAAAACCGAATCCTAATCCTGCCAATTAACCACTTGGTCTCGGTAGAACTTGATACTGAAATATAAGATTCGATGACAGCAAAATATGAAAGTGCCCCATCAAATTTCTTTTTAACCTAGACAAAGGTGTAGGGATATGAATAATAAATGAAGAGTTGAACTTAAGACATATTGATATTTTAAAGTTAACCATGCTATGGATATCTCAAATTCTAGTTTATATGTCAGTAGAGCGCTACGCCTGTTTGAATTCCTATCAACGTGTCAATTGTCTTTTAATGATGATTCAAAAGGCCCAGGGTGACTTGTAATTGCAAACCCCAACATCTTGTTAACCTGTCTTTGTAGTTTTTATAGCCTTTAATGCGTTCGTTTAATATTGCCTTCTTGTCTCTTTCCATAAAAATCGAAGTTACTAACTACCTCTATCAAATGAAACACAACACGTTTTAAATGCCAGATGTATAGTTCAAAAATTATGTAAGATTCGCGAAATGTTTCTAACATTATGCCAAATTAAGAAAGAAAATCCAACGGTTTATCATTTTAGATTTAGTAAATAATTTATCATTTTAGATAATAAGTTCTATGATATGCCGCTGAATCAAATACACAAAATCAAATGGTAAATTTCTGATTGGTGAAACACATTCGCGAACAGGTATGATTGTTGTCGTTACACTTCAAAGAATTTTTCTGTTGGATACCTATTATCATTCCCATGAACCAGAAAACTATTGTAAAACTCTCCTGCGCATACAGAATTACATTTAACACGCCAGTTCCAAATGGGGTGTTTTTTATACTTATAAGCTCTTATACATAGAAAATTAAAAAAAAAACAAATAAAAAACAAACAAACAAATACATAGATAAAACAAGGGTGTCTTTAAGTGTATACAAGCAACAACAAAGTCATACAAAGTTGCCAAGCATAGCTTATTTCCTAATTACTATGTTGAAATGGCATCGGAGGCCAGCTCTCTCACAATGTACAAAAAACTGCTAAAGTCTTATTATTTTGTTTAATAATTTGTTGTTTGTTCAATTTTGCTGCATAGTTTTTCATTTTTGTAAGCGCCTTGATCTAGATGGAAAGGCGCTTTGTGTATGTATGTGAAGATGACTTTATTACAACGTTTGCGTCAGGATTTTGTACTTTCAAGATCAATGGTGCGGCCTGATAATCGGTGATTGTTGCAGCATTCGTAATAAAGAACCTGAAACAAACGTTTAATATATATCTAGGCCTAAGCATTAAATTTTTTGCATTCCTTTTCCGTTTCTAATGTACACAAGCCAAGCAATCATTGATTCGGAAATGCTTTTTATATACTTGTTGTTCCTCATCATCATCATAATCATTCATTTCTTTATTTTCTACAGGTGGTGAAACGTGAAAGTAAAATATAGTCAATATCAAATTTAAAAGATTAGCCTACATATAAGTTACCTTTGAATCGAATGTCAAAGACGGTTTATTCAATAATTAAAAGCACACTAGTTCAAAAGAGAAATGAAATGTAGCAAATTAGAACGAACAACTTAAGAAGGTGGTTTAGCATAATAACTCATAAGGGATTTCAACATCGTTCACCTTTTAAAACTCTTGCTTATTTATTAGACAAGAAAGTAACTATTTTGACAATTAGGTGCTTTCCTTGATTGTATTAGTCATATAGTGATTAAGTGTATGTAAAACATGTATGTCCTCGCCCAATGACAATACTTGTTAGATACTCACTTTATCTCATTTTCTCTGCAAGTAGACTTGACTTAAGTTTCCGACATACCCGTCCGTTATCATTAATGTCCATGTCAATATCAAAGAATTAATGCGCAACCTGGTACAAATATATATTGTGTGAATCCAAATTTATAGGATGAATCAAGTCCTTAGTGAATATTTAATTAAATGGGTGAGCGTGTGGGTGAATGACAACAAAATGCATGCACATTTCATATATGGAATGTTACATTGGAATACTGTTAAGTTACATAGAGATGCAAATATACAAATGCGAATTATATTTGTTATTTTTAAATTGTTAAACCATGTGATCATAGGTCATGAATTGGTCATGCACATATGGGGGAGATGTAACATAAAAAGTCATTCTTCGCAGTTTAGTGTAATTTTATTCAAGTGTAATACCTACTGCAACAAATTTGGTATGGTTATCTTGGCAATTTAATTGTCTTTCAAATGCAACAATTTCCAAGACAATTGAACAAATATCATGAGATCTATGGCTTAAAATGTGAGCTAAGTCAACGGGGGAGGCGGTGGAGGAAAAGACGGTGGAGGAAAAGCCCATTCACTTGTACACAAAATTGTGAAATATTACCAATCTTTCGAAAGTCGTCATGCCAAAAGTTGAAATCCTACAAGAATCATTTTTCACACACGTTTTAATGAAAGACAAATATACCTATCCATGCCCAAAACTTAATGGTAGGTGATGTATTAATTATAGTTTGGTGAGGCTAAACTTTGTCATTTTCAGGGTATTTCCACTACTAGTTTCAACAATGTTCAAAGGTCAACATTTTTATGACAAGTTTCGTACGTTGTGAAAACGTGGATGAATAACAGTAATGACTTGTTTTAAATGCATAATACCGTAATTGCACGTATTAACAGTAACAAATAAACCAAAGTCTATCGGATCAGGTTAATCATTGAGATAATGCATGTTTGATCACCCTGTATACCAAAAATGCAGCAAAATGGCCATAGTAAGCATACATTTAAATGTAACTTGTCTCAAGGATTGTCAACTATTGCTAAGACATATAAAGAACTCACCAAATAGCCCATGGAGCCTATAATCCTTTTGAAATGTATATGATTTTAACGACCCTGTATATTTCTTGTATGGATATTAAGTGAAAACGGTTCTATTTTCTTATTAAGAGCCCTGTGTTTTATCAATATAAATCCATACCTGTTTTGTTTTATGTTGATGGCTGTGTAGAATAAAAGAGGTCTATGAAGAGAGTAAAATTAACACATTTTTTTAGTTTACACCCTGTATAATTGTCACACACCCTGTATAATGTCAGTATCATTGTATATTTGGTATCCTTGTAGTATGAGCTTTTAAAAAATGTATACTTTTATGGTTTTAAAATGTCCATAATTAATCCTGTGTTGAGAAATATTCAGATTGGTGATGTTTTTCTCATTTAGCGGTATGTTACACTTTTTTCTGACCAATTCATGACTTATGATCATATACCTGCAATACTAGAAATATTCTAAGTATGAATTCCTCAGCGGTATTTACTTTGATTAGCAGTAAACGAAATTGGTCATTGGAGGATGACCGCTGTATTAATAAAGATTCTTACATTAAAGTCCCAAGGAAAGCAAACACTCAAAAGAGGCTCTTTATCGGAGAAAGTTGGCAAATCTTTTTTAGATGGTATTGTTTCGATTTTTGATCACCTAGTACCACCTGCTACTAAGTATTTTTAACGTAATGAACAAATCATTCCTACTTATCGAAGTTTCCTTTTGACAACGTGTAATCAAGTGGCGTCCCCAGCAGTATCTTGTAGTAACTAATGGAATTGACCTAATTTCTGATTAACTACATTGTCCAATATTAGGGACAAATCAAGCACATATAATAAACATACTATATCCAAAACTATACAAATAATTTGTAATCTTGGATTGCTTCTAAACATAGGATTTGTGCAACCAATTGTGCAAATGAATGCAACGCTATGACGAAATAGTTCTGCCATTCGTTGACAAATTAGGTGTCGTCATCTTATAAGTAGTCAAAACAGTCAATGATCATATACTAGTATCTAGTGAAGATGAGCAACAAGATACTCATCGTATCGTCTGCTTTCATAACAAAAGTCGCCTTGAGTTGAACCCATGTTCAAATGATGACTTATCATCATCTCATCGACCTCTGAATTATGTCCTTCAAGCACCAATTAACATAGAGCCTAAACCTTCTTAATCTCCCTTTATACCCTGTAGTGATAACACTTAAGTGTCTCATCAATTTATTTTTGACCCTTAAGTTCTGTGACCAATGAATGAATAACCTCCTCCGATATACGTAGACTCAATCGCAACGAGTGAGAATTTAAGCCGAGAGATATCCGGGTAAATAACTCGTAATTCCATGACAGACTACTATATCTTACGCTTAGTCAAAACATTTGTAGCAATATCAATTAGTGATGCAAATCTCCTCCTCCTCCTCCTTCTCCTCCTCCTCCTCCTCCTCCTCCCCAACCTCCTCCTCCTTCCCAAACACCACAATCACCATCACCACTAACTCTTCCCCTTCCCCCTTCCTTCCCCTCTTCTCCATCGTTCTCAATCTCTCCATCTCATATGTGTCATAATTTATGTTATTCTCTTTTCTTTGACATTGTTGATATTTTCTTCTCGAATTTCACATACTTTCTTATATAGCTGCTGTAACCTTCATCACCTTGTGTTGTTTCCTCTTATTTGGTCATATCAATCTTGGTTCTTTTGTAGAGTTTTTTTGTTTTATTGAGTTTTTGCTGCAATCGTTTATTATATGATTGATTTTGAATGACAAATAATATTAGATATTCTACCTCCGAGGAATTTCTTCAATAAACATATATAAACAAATTCTTGCCTGTATCAATCTTTCAGTATTTTCATTGACTTTACCTTAACCCTTACCCTCCTACGTACTACAAAGTACTACAGTAAGAAATCAAGAATTCGCCTAAGTCCCAATACGTCAAAGACGGCGGATATAGATGATCAGGAAATTGCTTCCCGGGCAGGCCGCGCTCGGTGGCTTGGCATAGCTGGACATTGGAACGGGATAGCGGGGGTCGGGGGTTCGAATCCCAGGGGGAACCGGGGGGAACCTGAAATTTTTTCATGACGTATTTGGACTTAGACTGTATTTAAGCGTGCGAGAGTAAGGGTAAATCAACCTCTTACCACAGAGAAGTCCAAAGTCTAATCACTGCATACGGGTAAGTAATGTCGAAAATTATGTTCTTCTTACTTTGTGTCAATTAACTTGTAAACCCAATTCACCGTTATATTAAATTGCTTTATACATTAAAAGCTGGCAAGCAAATTTCCCAGCTTTCCAGGTACATTTAATTAATAGTTATTGGATCACATTTTCAAAATCTTCCATGGGGATTTTGAATGGATTATCACAGTGACATTGCACATTTGATGATATGCAGGTAACATTTATGGCGTATTAACCATGTTAACTGACTAAAATAAAACCACCATACTTACAATATTATTCTATTTACATGATTTACCTGTATGAATTACATTTAGCAAAGGCTTTCCGTAATCCGAGTCGACTTCGATAGTGGTTCTCGTCTTGTCAGGAAATGTACCCCACATTTTATGCTCATCACTAACACAAACATATTGAGCCCATCTCTAACAAAACACAACTGCGGTGCAGATGTTGGTTAACAATTTGCCGACTTAGTTGGCTTTTTTTGTAAATGAAATTTAACTTAATTTACACATTGCTCAAAATTAGCAAACTCGGAAAAAATTACAGGACATTTTTTCGATATATAAAGTCATTAACTTGAGCATGTTTAGGCCTATAATTTTGCATTTTGCAAATAAGCATACCTTCCAATATCAGGCAATAAATGTGTTTTCTGTTAAGATTTAATAATCTTGTAGCTTAAACAAGTTGGCAAGTAGTGCAAATAAGTTTTATTCGTATGATTTCGCTCAGGCGCGTCGAAAAAAATCTATACGGTTTTATTTCCTGCAAATATTTGGTATAAAGAATATATTGGTTCAGATAGGATCATTTCCATGTTCAAGTTCAAACAAAAAAGCATACAACGTTTTGTGACTTTTTGACCACACCAAAGTATGGCCCTATAGGTAATATAATGATCTGATTTACCGTCTTGCATTGAAACCGGCTGCTCAATCATAGATTCGGAGACCCGTGTCCAAATCTTTATTTTAGAGATTGTGATTAAAGCCCTGCGGGAAAATCCGAAACTCCGATTTTTCCCGGACCGGACCGAAATCGGGTCGGGAATTTTTATTGAGCTATTTTCGGGTTCGGTACGGTCCGAGAAAAATATTACGGGGGTCGACCGGGTCGGGGAAATGTTACTCGGGGTCGGGGAAAGTTTACATTCGGTCCGGGAAACGAAAAAGTCGTTAGGGGTAAAACTAAAATGAGGCAACAATTAATCGATGTGTCTATAATGTCATTATCCTTGTAAAACACCATTCTAATGACTTGAAATTCGGGGTAAGTCGGGGTCGGGGAAAAATATCCATCTTGACCGGGAAATCTAGAAAAAATCCTTTTGGGTCGGGGTCGGTCGGGGCAAGCTAAATTTTTATCGGGTCGGGCGGGTCGGGAAAAACATTGTCGGGGAACGACGGGGTCGGGGTGAGAAAAAAGCTGCCCCGCATGGCGTTAATTGAGATTAGGAGCTCTCGATTAGACGAACTTAATTTCAATCTAGATTTTGTTGTTAGTATGAAAGTGACTCCACTAATGTTGTGTCTCATAGAAAAAAATCATGCTTTAATTAGCTATACTTTTCTCTTCAAAATACTGAAGATATCTAAAGATTAATTATTGAGAAATAAAAACAAAATTTATCATTGGGGTGACAAAAATATATTCTGTCATTTTCAGATATACCTGTAACTTCAATGAATACAATTAAATACGGAAGAAATTTTCAAGGCAGAAATGATCTTTTTAAGATGAACAAACAAATACAACAACTTAGATAAGTATCATGCAGTGTTATTTGGCTCGTCCACGTTTCCCTTCAGCATTATACCTTGTACGTATATAAGTTTATAACCAGGTCAAATATTTGTCGATGTAACTTAGTTAAAGGGTTATTGATAAGATTAACCAAATCATATTGAAGCCTAACCTATTTACTGTAATTGATATGATAGTTCATGTAGTTAAAACAATCATAATTTATGTCAAGTTGCTATTGCTTATTAATGACTGGTCATGGTCCACAAGAGAGTCTAGATAAATGGTCTCAATTGCGTTGTACTTCACCGCAGTTGATCGCCACAATAGTTTGGGTGCTATCTCTTTTTATTATAATTGGTTTGTCTTTTCGTTAATTCAATACTGCGTCCTATTTATATTGACACTTCAAGAAAAATCTTTGCTTGTGAAGTGGCTTCATTTGTATGGCATTTTCAAGTTTATTCTTTATTATATTGTTTTAAGGTGATGGGCTGCCTTGAAAATTATTTTTTTTTAATTTTACATGCCAATTTTTTCATATGGTAGTATGTTGTTACCTATGGCGATGCAAATTCATCGGGGAAAACAATTGGGTCAAAGGTCACCTAATTTGCATAAAAATAGCAGCCATCTTTGATTTTTTAGGGTATTTTTTACGGCATTTTTCAATACTTAAATTTATTTTTTGAAAGTTTTTTTTTTACTAATTGGTACTCAAGGATCTTTAGAAATGTGTAACAGAGTCCTTTTTTGAGATTTCAGGATAAAAAGGGGTAAAATTTGGGGTAATTTGGCAAAAATCATGATTTTTTCAAAAAATGTGACAAAATTTGATATTATTTTAGCATTTTCTCAAAAAGTAAATACAAATTCAAAAAATGTAGCACGTCAAGGAGTACATTCTGTCCAAATTTGGTGGTTATAGCATGTATCGTTTTCAAATAGTAAGCCGTAAACTGAAGAAAATCAACGCTTCCGGAAAAACACCAATAAAGTCTAGAAACACTTTTTTGATATAATTATGCAAATTAGGTGCCATTAAATTATTCTAACATAGAACAGAAGAAACTACTTGAATTATCAAAGCATTTGGTGAAAAAAGTACAATCATAGGTCACTCCGTTTTCAAATTATGAATTTTTAAAGCAAAAATTTAAGATAACGCTGGGTGAAAAAACAATAAAATACATAACAAATATCACCGGCTGAAAAACAATAAAAAACAAAAGAA
>JXSR01S015761.1:13536-47052 GCA_000969725.1 Ophiothrix spiculata
ATGGTATAATATAGGTAACACATTGTTTAAGTCTGGATATACTGTAATTAACCTAAAAAACTTTAAACAAGTCAGTTCAAGTTCATCCGCCAATTGTCTACTTCTTTATCTACTCTAACTTATACGATATCTAAAACCACGATGATTATTAGATTCTGAGATGAAAAAAGATACTTGTACATTAGCTTCCCGACTTCAACAAATTGGAACAAGATTTTCTTAGCGATGCGTTTCGGGTTGATGATAACCATTTGATATTCATACCCGTCTCTACCAGGTTACCCTGGGTCAGGTGATGCGTTTCCGATGTCTCTTCACCAGCTAGAATAATATCAAGATCTTGCAGACGCTCAAGTATTGTAAACTATAGCTAAAAAGCTACAATTTTAAGAAGAATTAGCTCATGGTTACTTTCATAAAATTCAATCAGTACATATTATAAAGGTTTATTGTGTTTTTTATTCAAATCTCTTAAATCATCTGTCCTTTTAACACACTATAAAACTCAAAACAACAACAACAAAAAAAACAGATAACATGTGATAAAACCTGATGCTCTGAAGTTCTGTCTTAAATGCAGGCTCTACTCCTAAAACTTATCAATCTAAAAGCCTAAAATCCTTTCAATTGGTCAATTACATTTTTGAACCAATGGACTATGTTGTTCTATGCAAACTTCATTTTGCGCTACAGGTGAAAAAGCATGTTAAGATCGTAATTGCCGGAATTGACTTTTGACAGATTCACAATTATCCTTGTGCTTACTTCAAAACACCAGCAAAGTTTCACTTCAAGAACATGATCGTGAATATGAAATATATCTGTATATTTTGAAGACAATCAACAGCAAATATAGGACTTGTTGATCTATAAACGAGTTTATCTCAGTTTATCTCAGTTTTACATTTTACTGGAAATCGAGTGGAGATCATTGAGGTGTCATTTTAATCCTTGGTCTTTGCAGATAATTAAAGAAAAGTGAAAATTACCAGTGAAAATGACAAGAGGCTGCATTTAATGCTGGTTTGGGATGGACGGTCTCAAATATGTTTCACGGCATCTGCGTCCTAAACAAAAACACATTTGTCTCTGTAATGTATTTTAAGCTATTGGCTTTTTAAAAAAACATGTCTCAGAAAATATTGTACATCGTCGATATAAACTTACAATGATTCAAAACATAGTTCAGAGTTATGTTATGGTCTTGTTCAGGTAGTTCATGTGTTCATTGGAACGATAATAGGTATCCAACAGAAAGAATAGTGCCTGTCTATAGTTGATAATGTACAGAAAAGGGTGAATAAAAACATTACGTAAAAGAAAAAGGTCTTGCGACGGCTTGACCAGCAGATACGAATTTGCCAATGAACTGACGGTAAACAGCCGTCTTTTGGAAGTTTATAAACAGTGGTCAAATAATTGCATTACCGTTCGTAGCATTGAGATCATAGTTTTAAGTAAAAAGGGCCGATAGTAGGCCTTTATTGGCGGGCCCGAAAAAGGTTACCATCGTTTCTCTCTTCCAGAGAGATTATCCAGATATTATATGTCCCCTTTTCATCTTCTTTACTTCTCAAGCAAAATGTCAAGTTCTGTCTCCTTTTGTTTTAATCGGGATGATCAATGGCTTCAAGTAATACAATAAAACGGTTACGGACATGAACCTTACCTATCAATACCTGAGATTATTATCACGACTTGTTTTCCGTCTTATTAGTTTCATTTCATTTTCTGGTAATCCCTTCTAATCAGCTTTGATGTTTACAGTGTGTTGAAATCCTTTGGGTTCAGAGCTCAATCACAATAATTGCGTCAGGAAACTCAAATCATCCAGGGGTTACCTAATTCAAATCTGTATTTTTTAATGTAATTTTACTAACATATTGGTAGCTCATTGAATCACTCCGGTAATTCTGAAACATCATTAATCATGTAAACGTTCACCATAATTGCTTTAGTGCACAATAATGTTTCTTAAAACAGTTAAGGCTAAATATGAAGAAATAGTATATCCAGGAGTAAACTGAAATAGCAGGACAAAATCCTGTACCAGTCCTGTAATAACATTGGGCCCATTACATTCGATGATGTTAAAAAGGTATTGTTACAATACAAGAGCGAATGGATAAACATTCAAGTAAGTGTTTTTGAAATTATCATGCAACACAATCAACATATTGAACAGTTGAAATTTATTGTCAACCACAATATGTTATCAAAGATTGCAATATACATGCTCCTCAAATACATGTTATAATCGGTCTGTTTGATCATACAAATAAAATCGCAGAAGAT
This sequence comes from Ophiothrix spiculata, assembly GCA_000969725.1. Classification (NCBI taxonomy): domain Eukaryota; kingdom Metazoa; phylum Echinodermata; class Ophiuroidea; order Amphilepidida; family Ophiotrichidae; genus Ophiothrix; species Ophiothrix spiculata. The sequence goes on from JXSR01S015761.1 coordinate 15,832, forward strand.
TTCAAAAGAAAAGCATACGGGACTTGAGTTGAGTCTTGAGTTGATGGACCATCTTTACGGCTAATCAATTTCTTCAAGGCGTCTATCTCCCGTGAAATGACATTCAGATGCTAGGTTATGTCGCATCATTGAAATTCTCACGAAGAGTAGATCAAGTTAAATTGCCTTAAAGGCTTCATCACAGCCCAGGGGACTATATATAAATACATCTCTTATTATAAAATCTTATTATAAAGGCAGTTAAATCGAAACGGTTTGACTTATTCGTTCGTAATTTAAAACTGAAGACCTCTTGAGTGGTCATCTTTCATATGACATTGATAACTAAATGTTGACAATTCGGACCAAGCTCCTTTAAGGCAGAGTGGCGCTAAAAGATTTTATTCAATCTTTTTCTGGAAGTTGAATCCAATGACGTGTGACAGAATGTGCGTTCATTTTGACGTGGCTGTTTGTTAAACGGTTCCGTGTGTTCTTAGGAGATCACTAATAGGTAAACAGAAGATATATATTTGAGCCAAACATGTTTACACATTGTGGTTTGTTATTCAAAATGAAGCTTTCTAATTCAGTGGATACCTCGTTGAATTTAAATCGATTTAAAAAAAATGGTCATTTAAAAATTCAATACAATTCAATACCTATGAGCAAAATGAATATGTACCTTTAATATAAAAAGGTGCAGCTGGTAAATTTGAAGGGAATGTGACACCTCAGAATTGATTTAATGTAACATAGGAACTTCTATTACTAGCATCTTCAATTTCTGACCAGTATACGTATGTATATACAAATATTGACTGCTTTGAGGGGCATGGTTAAAATTATTTTCCCTCAGTGATCTCAAAACCAGTTTTGAGATCACTGAGGGGAAATAATTTTAACCGTACCCAGAACAAAAAGCAATATTTTAAAGTCAATATTCGTTTTATATATCGAATATATAGATTTTTGTCATCTGATTGGTGTAAAGAACCACTTTAGCGCTTAAAATGCCCGATGATAATTTACGATATATGTTTTTCCTTTCAATGCTGACCGCGACGTATTAAATTTAAACTGAATCCGAGGCGTCACGCCGCCGCGCGCGCGCCACTTTACCGCTACGCGGGCCACGCGTGCGACACGCACTGCGTCAGTTGCAGTTGCGCGAAGATAAGCAACGCACACGCAGATAAAAGGGCATCGGGTCATGACCCCGTCCTTTACTGACCCCACGCTCTGAACGACTCAGCAAGTGGTCTAGAGGTATATACTTTATGTCTATGTGTAAGATAACTAGCTTATGCACTTACGCAGCGCGTGTTTGACCATGAATGCTTATAGTCGCACGCGTGAAGCTCGAGTTACACGGCGCAAAATATATTGAGAAGGCATAGTGCAAAATATGCCCCGAGCATAGTAAATTTATAGGGCCTAGTTAAATCCAAGGTCTCACTGTTAACCAATCAGAGGACAGGAATCAATATATGTAGTATATATATCAAAATATTCACAATATACTTATCGCATGACCTAGATATTAGTATTCATGGTAGATTTTACAACATTCTGAAAAAAAAAACCAAGTTACATAAACAGGTCAAAAATAACCTGAAAGGAAAAAGGAAAAAACACTGAAGTCGAAACCTTCTTTGTTATGTCATGAAGAGGGTTCAAATCCCATCTGTGTTATGTCATGAAGTGGGTTCAAATCCCATCTGTGTTATGTCAAGTTCAGACTCTTCTCTTGGCAGATTGTATTACATATTTTAGGAAACAAGGTCTTTCCTGAAAATTATCTTGATGGCGCGCCACTTCAGAGTACCTTAATACGCTGTAATAAGTTAGATATCATAGGCTGATAAGTTGACGTAACACTGTAAGATATCAATTTTGTCATATAGTCATAATTTGGCGGATTTTTGCAAATCATCATTTTGGAGCTGGCAGGCATGCAAGTACTGGTTTTAGGATGTTTTGGCGAGTTTGCGACAAAAATGTGATAACATTTGCCTGTCACCGCACACGTTGAATTGTCGCATCCTTGATAAATCTATTTAAGAATTTGTCATATGCCATTCTTGTAATATTGTCGAACATTGTGTATTTAAAACAAAAATTACGACCATGACAGACTGGAAATACAGTCATATCTTAGTAGAGTAATGACAATTATCTACCAAATGTCGAGTAGATAATAATAACATTTGCCCTATTTCTAAATGCTTTTATATTGCATGAAGGTTTTGTTTATAATATACTATTTATAATAATTTTGATAATTTCATTTTATTATTTATGAGGCAGTTGGCCTTTATCAGAATTCATATTATAGTCATGTTTTTGCCTTTGCTTTCCTTTTTTCCGAAGGATATGTTTTTATTCCTTTTTCCTTTTGTCCGTTCGTCCTTTTTATTCTATCATTTTACTTTTTTCTTTTATAAATAATTCTTTTTTTATTCGTTATTCTTAACAATTATTTAAATTGAAAAGACGGACTAAAAATCTGGAGGTTTTTCCCTTGGTGGTCTTTTTGATCTAGTAGCCATGAAACATCTGAAGACATGGGTGCTTCATTCTATATCAACCTTTTACATATCCATGACGACTTGGAATATTATTATCCGGTTACTAAAACAAATAGGACTTTTCTTTCATGTCACGCAAACGAAACTTATACGTATAAGTTTATACTGAGATTTACAAAAGAAAAGAAGAAATCGTGCAACATTAAAAAGATCGCACGTGTTTTGCATAATATGTTGTGTCCTCCAGATACATGTGTTATCAAGACGCGACTTCTTTTGAAAAAAGGTTATCTCTACCGTGAATAAATGATGCACTACATTTAACGACCACCTATTACTTCTTATTCCAGAGTTATATACATTCATGAGGCAAATTTTGATCTTGGACCCAGGTGGTGAAAATACAGAATTTGTAATTAACTGTTTTCATTTTCTTAGTTTTATACTTGTTGATAAATATATTGTTATTATATTATATCTGTGCTGTACTTGTTGTTGCTGTTTGTTGTTGATGTATTTAATTGTTTATATTTTGTTGTTGACTTATTATTTTGTAAGTCTTGTTCTTCATAGCTCTTTATCTTCCTATTTACTTCTTCTTCTTCTTCTCTTCTTCATCTTGGCGCCATCTATATCACTTGTTTTATCAGTCGCCCGCCAGTGCAATACTAATACCATGGCCATGATGGTGTTTCCGTATAAGAGGTTTGCGCCATCCTCTCATCTCGCCAGAAGATATTGCAAAAATTATTATTGTTTTAACCTAGATTTTCAGTAAATCTATACGTATCAAATGAAAACTCATCTGCTTAAATTTATTGAAAACAACATATGTTGATGGACTTACTGATCCGGTTCGATTCCAAAGGTTAAAATCTGGGAAAATGATTACTACAAAGATGTTCGGAACATCTTCTAATGTTGTATGCATTGTCTTCTAATATGACACAACATATTATGCAAAACACGTGCGATCTTTTTAATGTTGCACGATTTCTTCTTTTCTTTTGTAAATCTCAGAACCAAATTTCATTTTCAATTACACAGTTCGCAGGTAACTAATGAAGTAATGTATGATTGGTTGAAAACCGAATCTTAATCCTGTCAATTAACCACTTGGTCTCGGTAGAACTTGATACTGAAATATAAGATTCGATGACAGCAAAATATGAAAGTGCCCCATCAAATTTCTTTTAAATGGGGCACAAAGGTGTAGGGATATGAATAATAAATGAAGAGTTGAACTTAGGACATATTGATATTTTAAAGTTAACCATGCTATGGATATCTCAAATTCTAGTTTATATGTCAGTAGAGCGCTACGCCTGTTTGAATTCCTATCAACGTGTCAATTGTCTTTTAATGATGATTCAAAAGGCCCAGGGTGACTTGTAATTGCAAACCCCAACATCTTGTTAACCTGTCTTTGTAGTTTTCATAGCCTTTAATGCGTTCGTTTAATATTGCCTTCTTGTCTCTTTCAATAAAAATCGAAGTTACTAACTACCTCTATCAAATGAAACACAACACGTTTTAAATGCCAGATGTATAGTTCAAAAATTATGTAAGATTCGCGAAATGTTTCTAACATTATGCCAAATTAAGAAAGAAAATCCAACGGTTTATCATTTTAGATTTAGTAAATAATTTATCATTTTAGATTTAGTTAAAAAAGTTCTATCATATGCTGAATCAAATACACAAAATCAAATGGTAAATTTCTGATTGGTGAAACACATTCGCGAACAGGTATGATTGTTGTCGTTACACTTCAAAGATTTTTTCTGTTGGATACCTATTATCATTCCCATGAACCAGAAAACTATTGTAAAACTCTCTTGGCTCATTCCAGTGAAAACTAAACCTTATTTGATTTCAAGCAAAAAATCAGCTTTTTTATTCGACCATTTGAGCAGTTTTTTCAGTCATACGTTTGTTACTCGGTATGTGAAAAGTATTTTCTAATCAGAAATTTTGAATTTTTACTACCCGTGCATGAATGAGCACATGTTTTCATTCAAAAATGTCACAAACGTCACCAAAAAGTTACACCAAGATGTCACAAACGTTACCAGTCGTTACCAAACAAAACATTGCATTTGAAGAAATCCTGACGATAGAATTTCCTACCACTTTTATGATCTATTTATAAATATGTTGCCAATCATCTGTGAAAAGCGCAATAAAAAATTCGCTAACATGTCAGAGAAATTTCACTTTGAAGTCATTTGGAGCAAAAAACCATTTCCATGCGAGGTCACAAACGTTACCGAACGTTACATGAACTTTATTCAGTATTTTGGAAATTATTTTAATCTTTAAACACCTGCATGTCTTGAACCCAGTGGGCACCATTATCAACAACAAACTCGTTGATATAATGTTTATGCTAGGTTCTGCTGCTATTTAAAAGTTAAATTTTTTGGTCACAAACGTTACTTTGGAATCACCCTCTTGCGCATACAGAGTTACATTTAACACGCCAGTTCCAAACGGGTGTTTTTTTAATATTTATAAGCTCTTATACATATATTAAACAAAGTGTCTTTAAGTGTATACAAGCAAAAACAAAGTCATACAAAGTTGTCAAGCTATATCTCATTTCCAAATTATTATGTTGCATCGTTGCTTCAAAGATGACTTTATTAGAACCATTGCACAGGGTTTTTACTTTATCGCAGATTTTCAAGATCAATGGTGTGGTCTGAAAATCGTACGCTATTGTGATTGTTGCAGCATCCGTAGTAAAGAACCTAGAACAAACATTTAGTTTATGTCTAGGCCTATGTATTTGTGTATTCCTTTTCCGTTTCTAATATACACAATCATTGATTGTAAAATGATTTCTTTATTCTTGTTGTTCCTCCTCCTCATCATAATTATTCATTTCTTTATTTTTCTACAGGTGGTGATACGTGAAAGTAAAATCTAGTAAACATCAAATTTAAAAGATTAGCCTACATATAAGTTACCTTTGAATCGAATGTCAAAGACAGTTTGTTCAATAATTAAAAGCACACTAGTTCAAAAGAGAAATGATATGTAGCAAATTAGAACGAACAACTTAAGAAGGTGGCTTAGCATAATAACTCATAAGGGATTTCAACATCGTTCACCTTTTAAAACTCTTGCTTATTTATTAGACAAGAAATTAACTATTTTGACAATTAGGTGCTTTCCTTGATTGTATTAGTCATATAGTGATTAAGTGTATGTACAACATGTATGTCCTCGCCCAATGACAATACTTGTTAGATACTCACTTTATCTAATTTTCTCTGCAAGTAGACTTGACTTAAGTTTCCGGCATACCCGTCCGTAATCATTAATGTCCATGTCACTATCAACGAATTAATGCGCAACTTGGTACAATTATATATCGTGTGAGTCCAAATTTATAGGGATGAATCAAGTCCTTAGTGGATTTCTTAATCAAGTCGGTGAGTGTTTAAGGTTAATGACAACAAAATACATGAACATGTCGTATTTGTTATAAATGGGATGTTAGATTAGAATAAATTATGACGAAACTTTCTAAGAATCCCAAGAATGGATATTTTATGATTTAGGGTTATAGACCCGAATACAAATCATTATTGTTATTCCAATTCGATAAGCGTACACCTGTAATAGTATCACTTTATCCAGCACGATCATTTGCTAATATAATACTAGCAAAGTTCCAGTAAATAGCGTAATGATGTCTTCGCGGGGTATCATTTGATTAGCAGTAACTTCAATCATAATGAAAGTAAAGTAACATTAAAATACCAAGTAAAGTAAACCCCAAACAAACAACCGAAAAAGGCTCTTTATCGGTACGGTTAGCCAATACTTTTAGATAATATTGATTCGGTTTTCGATCATCTAGAACCATCACAACACTCTTTCCTGCTCAAGTCTTCTAAAGTCTTCTGTTGACAACGCGTAATCAAGTGGCATCCCCGGTGTATCTTGTACTAACTAATGGGATTGACTTAATTTCAGAAAAACTGCCACTTACTTTGTCTTGTGCAATATTGTAACAATGACAACTAAACTAACCATCATATTGGAGACCAATAAAAGTTCTTGTTCTGCAGTACTCTCGTTGTCGCCCTTCGTTCTTTACGCGAAAAGTCAATTAATCCGGTTTATGATGCATGTAAATTGTGTAGTAAGGCTTCAATCGGAACTCATTTGGACTTCGCACATCTAGATACATCCGAAGATGGCAAAATTAGTTGGTCTAACGTTGGGCCAACTAACTATGCTATCTGAGATTAAACTGGATTTCAGAAAATGATCATACAAGCGAAAGTATGAACACTTTGCTCTATGGAAATGTACATCTAGATGGGTTCAGGGTTATCTTTTAAGGTGTTCTTATCATGTAAGAAAGAAAAAAATCACCACTGATTGAAGATATAATTACGCAAATTGTGTTGTATTGCTTCTAAACATAGAATAGGTGCAACCTATTATGAATGGACTGGATAGTTCAATGATAATATCTGTCATTTGTTGACTAATTAGGTGTCATCATGATCTTCTAAGTAGTCAAAACAGACAATGATCATAAAGTGAAGATGAGCAACAAGATACTCATCGTATCGTCTGCTTTCATAACAAAAGTCGCCTTGAGTTGAACCCATGTTTAAATGATGACTTATCATCATCTCATCGACCTCTGCGTTATGTCCTTCAAGCACCAATTAACATAGAGCTTAAACCTTCTTAATCTCCTTTAATACCCTGGTAGTGGTAACACTTAAGTGTCTCATCAATTTATTTTTGACCCTTAAGTTCTGTGACCAATGAATGAATAACCTCCTCCGATATACGTAGACTCAATCGCAACGAGTGAGAAATTAAGCCGAGAGATATCCGGGTAGATAACTTGCCAATCCACGCTAGACCCCTAGAGCTTACGTTTAGTCAAAACGCTTGTATCAATATCAATTAGTGGTGCAAATCACTGCCCGTAAAACGACCTCCTAAACTGAAGTAGAGCATGACATTCAGAGGGTGGTGGTAGCGACCCGTGGAGGGCCAGATTAGGGACACTGGAATTTGATCGGCCGTAGGGAGGGGTAGCAATTGTATCAAATAAGTCGGCTGTGACAAAAAGGATCATTAGTATGAGTTGATCTGATTCATTTGTTATTGTTTACCTTAGGTCTGGAATTTTTGTAGTTTTTAGATAATTTGTAAGTGAAACATACATTGGTGATTGATGGGTGTACTAATCACCATCTATGCTTCACGTAACTTTTAACCGTAGATCGTGTTTGGGGGCTATATTAAAGGTGTAACCAAATAATTACTCATTAATTTGAATACCACCAAAAGTTCATCATATAGCCGTATATGGGTCTGAATCTCTTTTGTCTTTTTTACATCACCGTGGAACATAGCAGCAGAATTAACAAAAATCTGATTACGTAATTCTAACGACAACGTGGTCTCTCTCTCGTGGTAGTAAGCATCTCAAAGGCATGCTTAAGAACTCCTAAAATTCATAGCATTAAGAATGATACATGATAATGGTTTACCTGAAATTAACATTTGGCTACTAAGGATTAAACCAACTTCAAAGAGATCTAGACCTATATGCGGCTGATTGTATATATATTAATGCACAGAACAACCTGTATAGAAAGCTACCACACCCTTGATTAATTATGCTAATTGCATTAATGACCCTTTCTCGTATCATCTTAGATTAAGATATGGAATTACTTAGAAAATGACTAATTTGTTGATCAAGTAGAGTTTTAAACACAGATCAGCATTTATAGAATGATACCACATCTATAGATGAGCAGAGCTGTGTCTTTCTACAATCAGGGGAAAAAATCGTTGGAACACCTCACCTCTGTTTCAATGTTTGATGTAAAGATGCTCCTTGTGTTCGAATCAACACTGAGGGGGGCACGGGGAAAGCGTGCAAAATCAATGACATGCACAGTAATTGTGCCAGACTTTTTTCCCTGATTGTAGCATTTTCTTCAAGGTTTCCATTCTTAAACATATTCCAGTTCTGCAATATATCGATCGAAACGAGACCAATTTTAAAAGGTGATACGTCCGAAGCACGTTTGAATTTGGATGACAGAATATTTTCGCTAATCATGCTAATCCTACTTAATATTCTTGCCCTACTTTTACAGCTATTTTTTCACATGAACCATGACTGGTTGGGCTAGTGTAATCCTCCAAAGGTTTGCGGCTATGTTTTATCGCCTCAACCTTGTTACCATGACAACGTGATGCTGATACTTTACAGCTTGAGTTTGTCCATCCTTAGGGTGCGACACGGATCTCAATAAATGTATCACATTAATGAGATATGACATTCATTGATAACTGTGTAATCGAATCAAGGAAACATGACAGATTGTTCCAATTTTTTCTTTAAAACAATTAGGTCGATTTTATCATGCATTTACATTACCTATTCACAGGTGGTGATCGAATGGAAATATGAATTACACTGTAGTAAGTCCACTCTTTCAAAAGGTGTTTATCGTATTAATATTTAATTTAAAAGGATTAGAACAAAATCAGAGAAAGACTTGATGAAAATCACACAAATTGCTTAATGTTATAAACATAACCTTTTATCCAATAGGCTGAAATTATTAAAAGTTACCTGAATGGGCTACCTGCAGGACATTTAAATACTCTCCATCTGCTCAGGAAAATGTTAATCCTATAACTTTAATTATATAAAGTGAAATTGTTTCCACTGCATTTGTGGGGACTCGAATCATGGCTTATGGCGCGGGTTAGTCATGCATTACGAAGCGAGCGAATAACCGCTGAGCTAATTCTAATAATTCTTTCTGAAACCTATAACATAAACGTTAGAATGCCATATCTTTCTTTTGTTTACATAAAAATTGCATTTTTTTTCCCTCAATGGAATGTTCAATTTGCAAGTAAAAATCATACAAATGCGGGATTTAGATCATGTAGATATTAAAAATAGGCAATACCGTGAATACAGAGCTCAAATGAGTTTATACGTTTATACAAGGCTTGCAGTGAATATGACGTTCCGCCATCTTGCCTTATGTGTATTGTTGCCTTAATGTATTTTCAATTAATTTTAAGTGCATAAGCAGTATCTTTTGTGTTAATTTGACAGGTAAGTTTCCAATATGGAAATTTACAAGTTATGTCCAGATAAGAGAATGTTTCCTTATCCGCGTATTTCTTCATTCAAATAAATATCAGGTGTTTTTTTCTTCCGAAGTGCATTCTTTTACGATGCATGTGAAGGTGCTTTCGAAATAAACGAGGGGTTCTCTTCATTTTCTCAGCTTTCAAATAATACGTATTATATCATACTCTCCCATTTAGATATCAAAGTTCAAGACAGTCTTTAGAATATCTAGTAATAATAATTAGCCGCAAATCGAGTTTAGTGGTCTTAGATCATAGAAGCGTGCAATAGCAAAATGTGATCAATTAACCGTTAATAAGTGTACTTCCAAACATAATGACTTTTCAAACTTATGATATAAATTAGTTAAATGAATATGCGTGAATTAGTTCTAGATCAAAAACTGAAAAACCACCTAACCATGTTTTTACTTCAGAGCCAATCTTCTCAAAAACTTCATTCGCGACATTCAGTTCGTTTCGTAAGAGCACCCCACAAATAATAATGCTATTCATACAATTACAAAAAAACACCATTGTTTTAAGCTTACTAGTACTTACCTAATTATGCTAATATCGTAATGTTTAATATGACATAGCAATATATATTCCCAAGTGTATGTCCATCATACAAAGTGCGACACGGAGGCTCAATAAATGTATCACATTAATGCATCTTGACATTCATTGAAAACTTGGTAAATTGAATCACGGAAATGTGACTGACTGCTGTATTTACTGAACCAATTACGTCAATCTGATATAAAAAATGCTGTAAAAAGGACTATCAATTGGCAGGAAACAAGAAAGGAAATTCAGTCTTGTGATATCATGCTAATAAATGGTCTGTTCTATTATGTTATGCAATTACTGTATCTTAAATCATATTAGTGTATTATTTGTGAACAAGAATCGGCAGTATTAACACTTTGAGCTTAAGCTTCTCAATTTCCCAACAAATATCTATTAAGTATTTATGGTGACATGTGTTATATGAAGTTTGGCAGAAATTTTCACTTTTCAAGCTCCTTGTGATCTCAGAAATAATCAAAAGTGTGAACAATCTTCAAATTCGCACAAGGTAATCTTTTTTCTAATTGTACAACAATGATATGTTCAAACCATCCGCGCTTCTGAACAAATTGAATACTAGTAATTATTTTGCTTTACAGAAGTTAATCAGACTAGTCGCTGATGCCACGATCAAATCTGTTCTTAGGAAACGATTTAAATAAGTTAAAGGAAATATGATGGTCTGACGATGAAACCACAAATAATAGACAACAATATGGAAATCATTCCTTAACTAGGATTTAAAAATCAGACCTATTTCTTGTCATAATATTGTGGGCATCATGAGCATAACCGGTACTGTAAATCCACACTTAATGAATCTCTTGTGTTATGCCTATGATAACGGATATCAGCAAACGTCAAAATGACACGGTTTGTATGTGACATGTCAAAATAGAATTACTCGTACCAGTAACGGGGTAGAATGATGTGCAAATATCTGACATAAGATAACAAACAGATATCATGAGCTTAATGTCTGAAGTCAAAAAAATGGATTAGGGAAAAGGCGACAAAGGTGACTAATGATACTTGAAAACGTGCAAAATCTGTCAGATACATGTATGTGAGGAGAATGTCCTTTTTAATTTTTTCTTATCTTTTTCTTTAAAATATAACATTGCATAAATTATTTTAAGTAACTTCATGTTTTAATAGTTACATACCCTTCACTGAAATTTGCAGATATTTTTATGCCACAGTGTGCTGCTTTGTGTATGTGATGGGATGGTGTATATGGGTTATTTTGTTCTGTTTTGCTTGATGGTTTAGGAAAAAGGCGACTACTGATTAAATCTATTATAATTTGAAAATTTAAAACTTGCTGAATATGTTAATTAATACATGTATATATGTACATACACATCATGCAACGATTATGACCCGTAAGGGCCAAATCATAGTCGGCCTCCAAACAAAAATTTTCCTACCAAACATTTGGTCGTGACGTCACAAAATATTTGCCATCGAACTTAAAGTATGAACGGGTAGCAAACATTTGGTCCAATGTATATATGGTAATTCAATAACATGTGCAATCTAGCGCAACATTTTATTTGGTCTCAACTCGGTGTTGAAGTTATTTTGTTTGGAGTCACTCGTCATTAATTTTGACGTCACTGATGTCCAAATGTTTGGTAGGAAAAATTTTGTTTGGAGGTCATCTATAAATTGGCCCTAAGAAACAACCTCCATTGAAATATGGCTTCAAACTGCAACCACAAGTTATACTACGAGTAGATAACAAAAAAGGAAATCACTCCATTGCTTTGATTTAAAAATCAGACCTATTTCTTGTCATAATATTGTGGGCATCATGCACATCATCGGTACAACAAATCCACACTTAATGAATCTCTTGTGTTATGCCTATGATAGCGGATATCAGCAAACGTCAAAATGACACGGTTTGTATGTGACTTGTCAAAATAAAATTACTTGTACCAGTAACGGGGTAGAATGATGTGCCAATATGTGACATAAGATAACAAACAGATATCTTAAACTTAAGGGGACTGGCCTAGATTCGGCCCACTACTTTTTACCTGTAGACATATTTTTACATGAATCGATCAGAACATGTTTAAAGTTATATAACCTCCCAGTAGTTTTCCGTGATTTTGAGGAATATTGGATAAGATTGCAATTCCTTACCAGCTTTTTTCCCTCCGGAGACAAAAAACGGTGTGTAAACAGTGTTTCTAGTTTAAAATCTTATAAATATCTTGTTTCTACATCTGCGATGGGCAAATATGAATTTTAATGAAATTGTTTCTCTTTTGATATGTATTATAAATATCTCTAGGAGTTTTGTTTGATCTTTAAACAATCTTTTAATCAATCTGAGGTACAAATTTAGAATGTAGAAAACACCGAATAGTCACAGCACCATCACAGAATGATATATTGCAAATTAAATATCTTTTAATTTGAGTCATTTCTGTGCAAATTTGTGTAAATCTTTTGGATTTTACAACACTTTTAGACTTTATTTAGAGCATTCTAAAAGTTTTAAATGCTATGTGGAATCTAGGCTAGCCCTATAATGTTGGAAACCAAATGGATGGTTTAAGAAAGGCAACAAAGATGACTCAATCGAATGAACATCATAACTGTGAAACAATAATGTGCTAAGTTTGCCAAATATGTGACGAAGAATACTTATGTCAATGACAATGGGACCTCAGATTAAAGGATAACTTTTTATGTGCTTTTATTCTGTATCACTTCATTGAGTGACTGAGAGGGGAAATTCTATAATGTAATCCATTTGTGCTAAAGTATCGATTTTTGTAGGATAACGTTCTTTCAGACTGATTTACAAGATATTTTGTTGCATAAATTGAGAGAGCGAGTCTGTGCCTGTTTTCAAACGTCATCTTAAGACACATTTGTTTCCTGAGTAGGTTTTTCTCTTGCTTTGCTTGTTGTTGTTTCACTTATTTATTTGTATTCTTGTTGTATGTATGAGCGCTGTGTTAATGTAGAGCGCTATATAAGTGCTTTAATAATAATAATAATAATAATAATAATAATAATAATAATAATGTAAGACCTGGCATTTTACCAAAAATGATAAATTGGTCATAACTTTGTGAAGTGAAGTGGTTTTCCCTTCTCCTACGATTCAACCCTAGACACTTGGTTTCACCAATGGATAATAAAATCAATCAAATTAACTTGATAGAACATAGGATGTGCAAAATATCTACATGATATGTCAATCAACATGATGTCATTCTGCTTCTGTGGGTCCGAGAAATACCGCATCCTCAGATTTCAGCTTTTACCAAATTTGTATAAGAAAAGCAATAATACACATATGACATTGTCAGAATCCTTTGGATGCGTATGAAATTAGGCAGAATATTGCATAACATTACTTGAGCTTGTCGATGATGGCAAAATCACGTAAAGTCTTGACTATGGCCTCCAATGAATTGTGGTATGGTTTTGCACTGCAACCTTAACCTCAAAAAGGAAATCACTCCTTTACTACGATTAACAAATCAGACATATTTGTTGTCATAATATCGTGGGCATCATGCACATCACCGGTACAACAATTCCACACTTAATGAATCTCTTGTGTTATGCCTATGATAGCGGATATCAGCAAACGTCAAAATGACAGAGTTTGTATGTGACTTGTCAAAATGGAATTACTTGTACCAGTAACGGGGTAGAATGATGTGCAAATATCTGACACAAGATAACAAACAGATATCTTGAGCTTAACGCGTGAAACCAAAATGATTGTTTAGGGAAAGGGCGACAAAGGTGACTAATATATTAAATGAGGATGGTACTTGAAAACGCAAAACGTGGTTTTCAAATCTGTCAGGAGGATCTCCATTTGATTTTTTTTTTTGAATATTTTTTTCTTCAAAATATAGTATCGCTTAAATTGTTTTGAGTAACTTCATGTCTTGTTTTATTGGTTACAATATTTCTCATTTTAATTTGTAGGTTTTTTGTGCCACGGTGATTTCTAATTTTAATTTGTAGGTTTTTTTGGGCCACGGTGATTTCTAATTTTAATTTGTAGGGTTTTTAGTGCCGTGGTGTGTTGCTTTTTGTGTAGAATGGGATAGGGTGTATAGGGGATGTTTTGTTTCGTTTTGCTTGGCTTTCTTTTTGTGTGATTGGTTGGTTTTGTGTCTAACAAATCAAAAGGCACAATCAGAGTCTTTTGACAGTTTGCGTAAGACACATAGTAGAAACTAACTTACCTTTCTATTTCTTGTAATTTCTTTCTCCATTTCATTATGATTGATACTAAGATGGAATAATTTAATTTGTGTTTCCAAGCTTCCAAGGGATAACGCCGTCTGATTGTTTACAGTCCGTGATGGTCAAGCATGCATTCTGCATTGTTCGTTTCCAATCAATACCATGTACAGCTGCACAAAAGCAGTTGTGTTATCACCAGATGGTGAAACTGAGGATTTCGAGATATTAGCAGGAGTGCTACAGGGCGATACTTTAGATTGTGCTAGATTATGTGATGAGAATGGCAATCAGAGAAGACAAGGACATGCTGGGCTTTACAGTAACACCTCGAAGAAGTCGAAGGCACCCTGCAGAAGTCATTACCGACCTAGATTTCGTAGATGACATTGCCTTGCTATCTGACACATTACAACAAGCTCAAGAACTGCTGACCAGAGTTGAGGATGCTGCTGCAACAGTTGGTCTTATGATGAATGCTTCAAAAACCAAATTCATGGTATATAACATCAAGACTGATGTTGCACTGTCCACAATAAAGAGAAGTCAACTAGACCAGGTCCAAGACTTTCAATACCTGGGCTCTTGGGTAGATGAGTCGGAAAAGGATTTTCATGTCCGAAAAGCCCTCACATGGAAAGCTTGTAACAAAATGCGCCTTCTCTGGAAATCCAATCTACCAGACTTGTTAAAGATCAGCTTCTTCCGTGCAGCCGTAGAAAGTATTCTGTTATATGGCTCAGAAGGGTGGACACTGACAGAAAGACTTGAAGCCAGGTTAGATGGGTGCTACACCAGACTATTAATGATGGTTCAAAACCTCAACTGGAGAGATCATCATACACTCTTAGAAAGAAAGTATCAAATATGAGACAAAAAGGATCAATTTTGATCCTTTTTAGGTATCAAATATGAGCTTATCCTTTAAGGATCAACATTTTTGATCCGAAAAAGGATCAAATATTTCTTATAAAAAAGACCTGCAAAAAACATCACACTGAAGTGACGCTAGCAGGGTTTGAACCCACGCCGCACTCATACCTGCTGGTAATTACGAGACCTTTGCTCTAACCACTCGACCACGCCGGACTGTGTGATGATATCAACGTATTTATATATGTTACACCATTGTATACATTCCCCGCTGTGTAGTGGATATTGGGTTGTACTCAAATATGAAACAAAAGATACGTTGGATCCAAACGCGGTATCAAATATGAGCTCATCCTTTCCGTATCAAAGTAAACCAGAAATACGGATCAAAACTTTGATATTGTAATCAAAAAGGATAAAAATAAAATGATCCTAAAAAAGGATCAAAAATGATCCTTGTGAATTTGATCCATTTGTATATATTGATCCGCAAAAGGATCAAAAGAGATCCTTAAAGGATCAAAATAAAATGATCCCGAAAACTACTCGTATATTTGATCCCGGCCTTCTAAGAGTGTACCAGGGAGGTAATATATGGTGATTTACCCAAACTATCAGAAATAGTGAGAGGTCGCCGGCTAAACTTTACTGCTCACTGTGCTAGACGGCTTGAGGAACCAGTGTCTGGATTAGTGATCTGGACACCCACCCAAGGGACACGTGCACAGGGAAGACCAAGGCTGACCTACCCAGTACTTCTTACACAGGATGCTGGCATTGATCAAAATGAACTTCTCAAACTCATGCTAAACAGACAGCAGTGGAGAAAATTCATCATGGCTTCCGACCGCGGTCGACATAGATAGATAGATAGTTTCCAATAGCGATGGATTTTTCTCTTTCCCTTCCCAGTCACATGACATCAAAGTAGGTCATTGATGTGATGTGATGCGCAGAAGTAGGATGAAAATGACACATGGATTTACAAAATAGCAGACATGCCGTGAAAAGCCGCAGTCTGTTTTCTCTCATCCCCATATATGGCACAACGGATCATATACGCTTAAATATACCGCCAGCTATTACTCCATATGATATTGAATTATCTTGTTGATTAAAGAGATTCTATATTTAAAAAGTGATTTGAAATATTATGTATGGGTATCTTCAAATGCATCTTCCCTTCAATGATTATTATTATAAGATTTGTAAGAGATAGAAATCCTGAGGATATTGGTTGATTATTAAAATATAAATGCTTTAAGTATGTCGCTTGTCCAAAAGTCCAGGCAATATGCTTAGTATTTGATGTTTCAATTGGCAATTAGCATGTCCAACAATTTTCACTAAGCATTGGACAGAGCTAAAGCTTATTTCAAACTTAATAATTCCTACATAGAGCCAACCTTGACAAAACGAAAATTGTAAATTCCGACATATGCCATGCAGATTTTTGTCTCGCTATATAAAAATAATAGTTAAAGAATACTGATCTTCCGTGGGGGAGGTATTGAGATAAGGACCACCGATTCACATCGTCACATAATTTAAAAAAATATATATATTTTTCTCGATATTGTCTAGTTCTAGTTACAGATAATGTAGATGTGTAAAACAGTTCAACCAGAAACTTTCTTGATGCTCAATATAGCTATATAAGACCTGGATAGACTCTATATCTGTGGAATAGACAGTTCTATAGGCTATCATACACTCTAAAAAGTTGTGTTAAAAGGGGAACATGGTTAACAGGTTGGGTTAAATTTTGCACAATGTTGGGTAAAATTTGACACATGGTTAACAGGTTGGGTTAAATTTTGCACAATGTTGGGTAAAATTTGACACAATGTTTGGTAAAACGTGCACCATTACCCAACATTTTGTCAAATTTTACCCAACATTGTGCAACACAAGTTTTTTTAGAGTGTAAGTCCATTGAAATGATTAGTCCTCGGCTGTTAATCAACGGGCATTGAGAGTCGTGGGTTCGAATCCGGTGGGCGGCGTGTGCAGTGTCCTTGAGCAAGATACTTACCCTAATGTGCTCCTCTCCATCCAGGTGTCAAATTGGTACCAGTTTTCTTCAATGCTGGGAAGGTAACAGACTCGCGGGGTAGGAGGTGTGGCGAACCCCTCACCGCAAATATAACAAAATTAGTAAGAGAGATGAGCACTCTGACCTATTAAATACAGGCCGTCCCATTTACCATTTACCATTAGTCTAGGAAACGATTTTTAGCTCTTTGTGCAAGCAACTAAAATATTTGGCACAGCAATTTGTTAACGCAGGTTTTATACATTAAAACACACGGAAATATAAACATGATAAACGCATATGATTCGTAACGCATTATGAATTTCAACAAGAAATACTGGAAAAAGTCAGAATTTGAACATCATAGTATTCTCCAATCGAACTTTAAAAATGAGACTTGAGAGCAGGTAATAGTGGGCGGTGTTGGACAGATGGTGCCGGACACAGCATTGACAGCAACTGTGGAAAGTGAGAACGTAATTGAATGCATGATATGCATATTGGTATGAAATAAACCAGCAAAAGAAACAACATAATATTGCATCATTTCTTTTTGAACCACCCCATTTATTTTCTCGGATTGCTGTGCGTCACGTTTTAACGTCCCCACCCTTAACTCCAACCTGCATCTAGTTTTATGCTTGAAACTCTAAAAAGGAAAGGAGATATCCATTATTATTCCCTCCTCTCATCACCTCGACTTTTTGTTCACGTTTAGTCAACTTTACAGACTTCCTTGCGGCATATTCCCTTTATTATGTGTAATATGCTGACAAATGTACCAACAAAAGCTTAGAAAATAAAACATATTCTTAACTTGAGTAATAACAACCGGAATCAGCCAAGACTTCAAATTGTGTATTAACGCATCCTAGTATCTATGGTCAATTTATAGCTCCCGGTGTTGCAGAAGGTAATGTGACTTGGAACAGAAGCTTATACTACTTGTATCAGATGTCTTTGAATGCGGGATTCGTTTCTGTTTTACGTTTACTTTAGTGTCAAATTTGTCGACGCTTCTGGTGGAAAACTCTTTTTAAATCTTGTATGAATTTATGAAAATGTATTTATTTGATTTAATATGACAGTTAAAAGAACTACTGAAAATCAGTTTCCAAATACTATTAAGGCATGAGCACTGGTGCAACTCAACATCTGCCACATTTTTAGCAAGCGTCGAAATTAAGTGCATTGAGATTTTACTTCAGAGGTTCTGCATAAGGAAAAAGTCATGCTTTTTGACCCGTGCAACTTATATATTTTATTGGGTTAGATGTGTACTACTAAATTAGTAACATAGAGCCTATAAATAGTAAGAAAAATGCAAATAAGGAATTTTGTTACTTTCTTTAGTATAGAAACTTTTGATACATCAAAGTGGGTAGCATTTTTCTGTATATACATTGTGTGTAACTGTTAAAACAAGAGTCAATTTGTCTCAATACTCCTAGTAACCAAACGTAGCGTCAATTAGGTGGAAAAAAGACTCGTAGCCAACCTCGTTTGACGTATGCGCAACACCAACGTGTACGCCAGTCCAAATATCACGCAAAACAATAAAGAAGTGAACAAAACAAAACCCATATCCTTTTTCAACAAAACAAATGTCAGATTTCGTGCTTTTCATTTATATTCAGTACTCTATATAGTTTTTTGTGCTGAGTGCTGATATATTTCAAAGTTATTTAAAAGATGCTTCTTTTCTAGTTTTCCTGTTCCTCAGTCACCATTACTTCCGAATAAAAAGATTTATCACCATAACAGTCACAGAATATTTCTCTGGTAGCACGTCTTTGTGATAATAAAATCATGCCTTTCGTCCGGATGCGCAAATTAGAATAACAAAAGTAAAACGTCATTGCAAATCTTATTTTATGATACATATTTTACTAAATTCATTACAACGTTGATTAGATAAAAAATGCTTTGTTGTGGCAAAACAGATGTAACTAATTTATCCCAAGTTATCTTATATGTGACCCATCATATCGAAAGGTACCTTAAGGGTCCCAAAATTAAAATTGATTTTTTGGTCTCATCTGAAAGATTATATTTAGATTAGATTATATAAGCTTTAAAATGACACCTTGCTTTTGGTTATTGGATGTTCGATTACAAAGTTACATCCAAATTGGTTAAAAGGTATCGGGCTGATTCCGAAAACCAAAGTTCTGAGAAAATCAAATTTAAAGTTTCTGTACTGGTTAAACGTGAATGGAGAAAGGATTTTTATCTCGGTTTATAAAAAAATTGTCTTATGTTTTGGATTTTGGAACCTGATTAATATGATCGAATACACTTCAAAGGTAACGTTTCGGGTGAAATTAGAAATTGGACTTTGGACGTGATTTTTGACTATGCTCAGCTTCAATGGCCTGTATCTCGTAATTTACTATGCCGGTATTAAGGTACCTTTCGATATGACGGGTCACATATGTGTTCTGTGTTAAAAAACAACTATGAACTGTCTTGCTGTATCTTTTTCTGCAGCAAAGTTATAAGTGGTCATTGTTTGGGGGCTAAGATTTATTGCAACAACTGGCATATATTGACTTGATCTTATGACGTTCTTCAATTAATCACGTAGGTTTCCTTTGTTTTAAGTCAAATTAACGATTAATTGTTAATAAAAATAATAAATACAAATCCCAGATTTTGCTTCTTTTTTTTTAACAGGGTACAGGACTAAAATATATGGTTCTTTTGGAATTAGAATTTGAAACTGCACCAAGTTTGGTCTTTTTTGTTTTTTCAGTTACATATAGATGTAATCATCTGCATATTTGGAAGCACACTAACATTGATTAAGCTATGGATCAATCTGAAAGTGATCAACTGAAATCTTGTTTTAGATTTTAAATATTACTTTTTGTTGCTTAACATCATGTGCCAAATTCAACATATTAACATACATTTAAATTAAAGTAGGTATTAGTTGGTTAAAAGGATGTTTATTCATTTAATAAATGCAAGATGATTGAAAGTTCAGTGAATGGGATTTTTGATTCGGGACCTTCAAGCTTAAATGAGATAAAGCGGTCTGATTTTAGTTTACAGTCTTAGAACTCGACATGCACTTGCAACCTGTTTTGTTCGTTTTCATAAGCAAGGGGTTCTCCTCTTTCCCTTCCCAGTTAGTGTAAGTCACATGACATCAAAGTAGGTCATTGATGTGATGTGATGCGCAGAGGTAGGATGAAAATGACACATGGATTTACAAAATAGCAGACATACCGTGAAAAGCCGCAGTCTCTTTTCTCTCATCCCTATATATGGCACAACGGATCATATACGCTTAAATATACCGCCAGCTATTACTCCATATGATATTGAATTATCTCGTTGATTAAAGAGATTCTATATTTAAAAAGTAATTTGAAATATTATATATGGATATCTTCAAATACGTCTTCACTTCAATGATAAGATTTTAAAGAGATAGAAATCCTGTGGATATTGGCTGATTATTTCGTATAAATGCTTCAGGTATGTCGGTTGTCAAAACGTCTTAAGCCAAATGCTTAGTATTTGATATTTTAATTGGCAGTTAGCACGTCCAACAATTTACACTAAACATTGGGCAGAGCTAATGCTTATTTCAAACTTAATAATTCCTACATAGAACCGTGACCTTGACAAAACAAATATTGTAAATTCTGAAAGAGACTATTATAGATACTGAACCAAATTATTGCGTTTAACGACATGTGCCGGTGTAAAAGTAATCAAGGTCCCCCTGAAATCAAAATCCGCCTCCAATAGATCATAACGGAATAAGGGGTAAAACTATTGTTACGTGAGAGTTGTTAGCCTATACTTTACTATACAACCCGTACAGTAAAATCGGGGGACTGCAATTCTTATTACACCGGGATTGATGTCTCGCTCGTATAACCACCGATTCATATCGTCGCATAGTTTATTATAGAACTATATATTTTCTCGATACCCTAATTCTAGCAACAAATAATGTGGATGTGTACAACCAGTTCAACCATGAACTTTCTTGATGCTCAATGTTGACTCTCTCTCTCTATATATATATATATATATATAACAGACCTAATCAAAAGCAGTGCTATATCAGTTCGGCGGAACTCACAATTCGGATACGTATCCGAATTCGGATACTCCGTATCACAATTCGGATACCCGTATCCGAATTGTAATTAAAATCAGCTGAAACGGGATATCAACTGAAATGAATATTCAGCTTCGCCGCGCACCATACCGGTATGTATAAAAGTCAAAAACATTATCATCATTTGTCATCCAAATTCTAAGAAAGTTTAGGTCAAATTATTTTGCCTTCTGTGATAAGAAGCTATCAGGACATGTTTCGAAGCTGTTCCGCTGGAATTGCACAGATGAAAATGTCATTTCCACATACACATTTATCATAAAGTGATCCGGAAAACTACTCATATATTTGATCCTGGCGTTCTAAGAGTGAACGATTTTAGCTCTTTATACATATTTGACACATCAATTTGTTAACGCAGATGTTAATACACTAATATAGTAATATGCTTATAAACGCATATGATTCGTAACCCATTTCACGAATTTCAACAAGAAATACTGAAAAAAATCAGAATTTGAACATCACAGTCTCTTCCAGTTGGACATAAATGACATACCGATATGAAGTAAAAGAGTAAAAGAATAACATTTATTGCATCATTTCTCGTTGACCCGTCCCATATTTTTTCTCCGATTGGTGTGCGTCACGTTCTGACGTCGCCACCCGTAACTCTAATCTGCATCTAGTTTTATGCTTAACACATATGAAAGGAAAGGGACAACCATTCTTTTTCCCTCCTCTCATCACCTTCACTTTCTGATCAACTTTAGTCAACTTTACAGACTTCCTTGCGGCATATTCCCTTTATTATGTGTAACATGCTGACAAATGTACCAACAAAAGCTTAGAAAATACAACATGTTCTTAACTTGAGTAACAACAACCGGAATCAGCCAAGACTTCCAATTGTGTATTAACGCTTCCTAGGATCTATGGTCAATTTATGGCTCCCGGTGTTGCAGCAGGTAATGTGAGTTGGAACAGAAGCTTACATCAAATCAGTGTCAAATTTGTCGACGCTACTTGTGGAAAACTCTTTTTACATCTTGTATGAATTGATGAAAATGTATTTATTTGATTTAATATGACAGTTAAAAGAACTACTGAAAATCAGTTTCCATATATAGGTTGAAGCGTTTCGGGCATTTTGACTGCTACAGTGACAACTATTATCATATATCTTAATCCTCTTTATAGTCGCATCTTATCCCAGCCCCGGCGATAGTATGAGCACTGATGCAACTCATCATCTGACACATTTTTAGCAAGCGTTGAAATTAGGTGCATTGAAATTATATTTTAAAAGGTTCTGCACAAGGAAAAGTCATACCTTTTGCCATGTGTATCTTATATATTTTACTTGGATTAGGTGTGTACTGCTAAATTAGTAACGCATAGCCTGTAAATAGTAAGAACAATGCAAATAAGTATTTTTCTTATTTTCCTTAGTATAGAAATTTACTGATACATCAAAGTGGGGTGCAATTTTATACATTGTGTGTTGAAACATGAGTCAATTGGCCTCCATAGTCTTAGTAACCAAACGGAGCGTCAATTATGTGGCAGAAAAGGACACGTAGCCAACCTCGTTGGACGTATGCACAACTCCAACTGTACGCCAGTACAAATATTACGCAAAACAATAAAGAAGTGAACAAAACAAAACCCATATCCTTTTTCAACAAAACAAATTTCAGATTTAGTGCTTTTGATTTATATTCAGTACTTTATATAGTTTTTATTTTTTGTGCTGAGTGCTGATAGTGATATATTTCAAAGTTATTTAAAAGATGCTTCTTATGCTTCTTTTCTAGTTTTCCTGTTCCTCAGTCACCATTGCTTCCGAATAAAAAGATTTATTACCATAACAGTCACAGAATATTTCTCTTGTATCACGTCTTTGTGATAATAAAATCATGCCTTTCGTCCGTATGAGCAAATTAGAATAACAAAAGTAAAACGTCATTGCAAATCTTATTTTATGATACATGTTTTACTAAATTCATTACAACGTTGATAAAATAAACAAATGCTTTGTTGTGGCAAAACAGATGTAACTAATTTATCCCAAATTATTTTATATGTGTTCTGTGTTGCAAAACAACTATGAACTGTCTTGCTGTATCTTTTTCTGCAAAGTTATAAGTGGTCATTGTTTTGGGGGCTAAGATTTATTACAACAATTGACATAAATTGACTTGATCTTATGAAGTTGTTCAATTAATCACGTAGGTTTCCTTTGTTTTAAGTCAACTTAACGATTAATTGTTAATAAAAAAAAAAATACAAATCCCAGATTTTTCTTTTCTTTTCAAAAAGGGTACAGGACTAAAATATATGGCTCTTTTGGAGTTAGAATTTGAAACTGCACCAAGTTTGGTCATTTTTGTTTTTTCAGTTACATATAGATGTAATTCTCGAATCTGCATATTTGGAAGCACACTAACATTGATTAAGCTATGATAAAACTGAAAGTGATAAACTGAAATCTTGTTTTAGATTTTGAATATTACTTTTTGCTGCTTAACATGATGTGCCAAATTCAACATCTTTTCATGTAACAACATATATCTAAATATTAAAGTAGGTATTAGGTGGCTAAAATGCTGCTTATTCGCTTGATAATTGCAAGATGATGGAACGTTAAAGAGTTAAGTGAGGAGGATTTTTGATTCTGGACTTTTAAGCTTAAATGGGATAAAGCGGTCTGATTATGTTTTATAGTCTTGGAACTCCAAACGTACGACCTGTTATGTTCGTTTTCATAAGCAAGTGATTCTCCTCTTTCCCTTCCCAGTTAGTTTAAGTCACATGACAGCAAAGTAGGTCAGTGATGTGATGTGATGCGCAGAAGTAGGATGAAAATGACACATGAATTTACAAAATAGCAGACATGCCGTGAAAAGCCGCAGTCTGTTTTCTCTCATCCCCATATATGGCACAACGGATCATATACGCTTAAATATACCGCCAGCTATTACTCCATATGATATTGAATTATCTTGTTGATATAAAGAGCAAAAAGCTTCTATAGTTAAAAGACGTCTTCAGATATTATGCGTCCGGGTCTCTCGTAGATAACCTTATATCAAGTTGGAATTTATTATTATTAGATTTGTAGATTTTTTATAGATTGTAAGCCTGGAGATATTAGTCAATTGTTTAGTATAGATAAATCAAGTTGTATAGATGTCTGTTATCAAAAGGTCTATGCTTAGTGTTAAAATGTTTTACTTTAAAGCACGTCCACTATATTTGTCAACTCCAGAAAGCATAGTACAAAGTACTTTTTCACACTTTATACATTACTCATCTACATGTAGAATCATTTCTTGATAAAACAATAGCTGTAAACCCTGAATCTTAGAGAATATTTAGTAATTGAACCAAATTTCCTCCACCATCGTTTAACATGCTATAAGTTTCACGGCATATGACTCGCCTTACTTTATCAGTCAAGGAATAACTATATCAAAGACCATCTTCTGTAGCAGACGTATTAAAATGAGGACCAACAAATCACATCATTATACCATAATCCAAGCTATAATACTCCGGTATTTATCTAACAGAAAAGTTGATTGTGTAAAAATCTTTGAATCCTCGCTTAACTGTCATGACGTTCTTCGTGATATATGGAACTTTGAACGGAACCATTTACATTGAAAAAATATCGTGCTTATACATGTTATATACCATTGTAATTACTTGAAATGACTAAAATTCTTTTATTATTTCGCAACATGTGCTAATATATTTATATATATATATGTGATGGCTCACACCGAAATGGGGGGAGGGGGGGGGGGCTTTGAAGATGATTTAATTTTTTTTTTTCATTTAATCTATTAAAGGATTTTTCAAGCTTTAAAATGACACCTTCATTGTTGAAATTGATCAAGGCGATCAAATTTAATAACCGAAAATCTGTTGGAAATTCTTATTATTTTCTTCATTTTTTGCTGCCTATTTCACCTGTATGTTGAAAAGTTTTCTGTCGCAAAGTCCCCCTTGTCGGTGTGAGTCATCACATATATATAATTTTGCCGGGGATATAAATGCATCTGATTAGAGATTCTTAACGCATTACGAATTTTAACACGACATACTTGAATATGTCAGAACTGGAACTATTATGCAGTCTTCTCGTCGGTTTCGGAGGTCCGAAAGCGAGTAACGAGCACAAAACAAATTATGCTTATATCTCAATCTTGCGGTGTTGGACAGATGGAACCAGACCTAACTGTTGTGCAAATTCAGAACGTAAGAATGACATGCGATGTGAAATAAGCCGTTTTTAAAAAGAACAACGTTGATTGCATCATTTCTATTTGACCCGACCCATATATGTTGTACTTCACGTTCTAACGTCCCCACCCTTAACTCTAACCTACATCTAGTTTTACCCGTGAAACTCATAAAAGCAAAGGGGATAACCATTCGTATTCCCTCCTCTCATCACCTTCACTTTTTGTTCACGTTTAGTCAACTTTACAGACTTCCTTGCGGCATATTCCCTTTATTATGTGTAACATGCTGACAAATGTACCAACAAAAGCTTAGAAAATACAACATATAACTTGAGTAATAACAACCGGAATCAGCCAAGACTTCCAATTGTGTATTAACGCATCCTAGGATCTATGGTCAATTTATAGCTCCCGGTGTTGCAGAAGGTAATGTGAGTTGGAACAGAAGCTTATGCTTATATCATGTGGCTTTGAAGGCGGGATTCGTTTCTGTTTTTCGTTTACTTAGGTAGTGTCAAATTTGTCAACGATTATGGTGAAAACTCCTTTCACATCTTGTATGAATTTATGAAAATGTACTGATTTCATTTGATTTGACAGCTGAAAGAACTACCGAAAATCAGTTTCCAAATATAGGAAAGAGTTGACTTTTTGACTAGTGACAACTTACCATAATACTGACATTATATTTTGGTCCACGTCTGTAGACGTATCTAGCTAAAAGAGTCACCCCTCTTCAGATTTCGAAGCCGGGTCTCTCGTAGATAACCTTATATCAAGTTGAAAGTACACTTATGCAACACAAACGTATGCACCAGCAGCGCCAACAATTACATGGACAAGAAAAAAGATAAAAAATGAATACCATTATCTTTTACAAACAAAACAAGTAATTATGCTTATTGTGTTTGTGATTTATTAGCGGTGTTTATATTCTGTGTCTTAATTTTGTGTTAATATATGTCAGAGTTATTTTAAAAATGTTTCTTTTTCTAGATTCCTGCACCTCAGTTACCATTGCTTCCGTTATTATCCCACAATCGCGGGGATATCTGTCTTGCAACACGTCTTTGTGATGATAAAATCACGTTTTTCGTCCTTAATTATGCCAATAAGAAAAAACACATTCCTGCCATTCTCATATTCACTTCCGATACATATTTTATCAAATGAAAAGTTTGTTTCCAAAAGGGCCTAAATCCATTTGAGTACTTTTTGAGAAAACCAGCAAAATATTTTTTCTTGTTGTGCAAAATTACTTTTCAAGTTTTTGCTGCTTTACATTTTAGGAATTGGTCCTCTAACTAAAGTGACAACACTCAAATAAATCAGAACTTCATTGTTCACTTTTTATGTAAACCTTTATTTTCACTAGGCAGTGGATTTAGTCCCTTTTGGAAATAAACTATGGATTTAGGCCCTTTTGGAAACAAACTGAGATTTTTGTGCACTGGTAAGCTCAATGAAAGCAATTTCTTGGTAAAATTGTTTGGTACCATGAAACTACTACTATAGTACTACCCTATGGCACTTACAACTGAATTTTTACCCAAAGTTGATTGATGTTCTTTTTGAGAATGATCTCCACATTTAGAGTTTATTTCCAAAAGGGCCTAAATCCATCTGAAAATCAGCAAAAGGATAATTTCTTGTCATGGTTAATTTATTTTTGAGTTTTTACTGCTTTACAGGTTAGGGATAGTTCCTCTTACTACAGTGACATACATCCCTTATGGAAATCAAAAATTTTATTGCTTATTTTTTATTGAGAGCTTTATTTACACCCAAAAATGGATTTAGGCCCTTTTGGAAACACACTGTTGTGGATTTAGGCCCTTTTGGAAACAAACACAGATTTTTGCGTATTGGTAGACTCAACATGCTCAATGAAAGCAACTTTTGGGAAAAATGGCTTGGTTCCATTAAACTAGTACTATAGCACTACACTATGACACCAATAACTCAATTTTGACCTAAAGTGGATTTAGGCCCTTTTGGAAACAGGCTCTTCAAATACTCACCTTGATCTTGAAAACCGTAAGCACAATAGGGTACTTTTCCTTCAAAGATAAAACTTGATTTGTGCCTCAAAATTTTGCTTACTATGTTTGTCGAGTGTATTGCAAACAAAGGAGTTGATGTGTCTGAATACGAGTGGACATTGCTTTTGGCTAAGATTTGTGACAACAATACAAAATATTAAGACAAGGAGCATTATTAAGGTACAAATATTAAGACTATAATGACAACTATTCATACAATATATTAAGGCACGCCTTGCTCTCATTACGTTATTTATTTTTTATTTAATGCCAAACAAACTAAAACAGACATAAATCACAAAACAACGATTATTTTAAAGATAGCATGTAGTTGTTGTTTTTTCATTTGTTTTGATTATGTTAAGTTAACTTTAGATTGTTGATTTTATAAAGCATTCGCAGCAAACCCCGTTTGTTTATTTATTTATTTATTGTTTGTTTGTTAGTTTTTGTTTTGCTTGTCTGTTTCTTTGTTTGGTTCTTTGTTTATTTTGTTTTGTTTTGTTTTCAAAGAGGGCACGGAACACAAATTGTAAACATACTGAATTTTTGAATTGACACCACAGGCATTTGGTATTCAGTTACATAGATGCAATATACCAAGGCTGTAATATTGAAAATACAAGGCTTAAGGAAGCAAACCAACCAGGATTAAGGGATATAAACCTACAAGTGATAAATTGAGAAACCTGCTTTAAGATTATGCAGATTACATTTTGGTGTCTAATGTCATAAGCGAAATAAAACATTTTGTCATTATGATACCATACAAAACTTGAAACAGATTGAAACAGAATACCGTCTACGCTAAGGCTCATTATTTAGCGATTTTAAACAACGTTTAAATTCGTAAACGTTTAAACAACGTTTAACGTGGTGTTGTGTAAAAGACAAAGTATGACGATGGTGCAAAATTAATACAGTTTACTAGAAAACAAAATATGTTGATTTTATTTTCAATGAAAACGTTTTTTAAATTATGCTAAGTTTATGATTTTAAGTTTAATAGACTTTGCACACATTTTGGCACAGGGTCAATTTCACATATTTGACCTAATCTTTGAAACAACGCTATTTAAATTTCTGTATGGTAGTGATTTACAAATGATTCAGTCAAACAGATTTCCTAGGTTCTATTAGTTATAATCTGAAAACAGATTGGCATAAATTTTGTTTTGATGAAATGTCTTTCCTCGTTTACAAAAGATGAAGAAGTTATAAAGAAATTTTGAATGTATTCTCATTTGATTGTATTCAAAAGTGATAGCTCGAATGTTATAAAACTTATCAAAATATGTACCATTGAACGTCTTCCTTTAAATTTGAAATAATAGAAAATTTTTAGAAATTTATAAATAGCTGGGAGAAGAAATTACAAAATCATTAACATGAATTAATTTGCAGGTGATAGTCTGCCTTACTGGAAATTAATTTCAAACAAAATAAGATAACGAGATTTTTATTATCTTTACTAGCTCACAGTAACAAACGCATGATTTTAACATTGATGTTCCTACAAATGCTGTAGTGATTTCATACGTGGAAAACAGAATGTGTGCCATGGTGCTTAAAACTGTGTCAAATCATAGGAGAACTAGGAAACGGTGTCACATCAGCCACAATTCTCATATAGTCCAGAAGGTGACCACGTGGATTCACCTAATTTCAAATTAATTCCATGATATATCACATGGCTTACCATTCCTAAGGATTTCCGACAAACCCCTCCCATTGTTTTATTACATAAACGTTGTTTTTGTCCCGTTTAATATTCTTATGAAATGAAAACATGTTGCGCTGTGTTTTGCATTCGGTCTCTGTTGTGTTTTTCAATACATTTTGGTAAGGTTGTGTTCTGTCTTTTGTATTCTCCATGATATAAAGATTTCTAGCTTGAGATGGTAACTCAAAATGTACTTAAAGGTAAGTTGGACTATTGCGTGTATTCGAAGGTAGCATTCATCTACTAAAAGTTTTTAAGGTAATTACTCACATAATCAATGTATTCAAAAAGCGATAGGTCGTTTATTTACTTTTTCAAAGTTGATGTCCCGCCTATTGAAAATATTCAGAGGTGACACCTCATTTAGTGAAAGTATTCAAAGGTGATAACTCGTCTATTGACTGTATGCAAAGGCGGTTTTCAAATACTATTGACAAATGAATTATTCAAAGATGGTAATTCATACAATGAAGTGAGAGCTCGCCTATTGAACACATTCTACTTGTTAGAAGTGATAGCCCAAATAATGAATGCATTTGTATGTATTCTAAGGGAATAGCTAACCTATTGAATGTATTCAAAGGGAATAGTTAACCTGTTGAATGTATTCATAGGGAATAGCTAATCTCTTGAATGTATTCGTAGGGAACAACTAACTTATTGAATATATTCAAAGGGAAAGCTAACCTATTGAATGTATTCAAAGGGAATAGCTAACCTATTGAATGTATTCAAAGGGAATAGCTAATCTATCGAATGTATATAAAGGGAATAGCTAACCAATTGAATGTATTCAAAGGGAATAGTTAACCTATTGAATGTATTCAAAGGGAATAGTTAACCTATTGAATGTATTCAAAGGGAACAGCTAACCTATTGAATGTATTCAAAGGGAATAGCTAACCTATTGGATGTATTCAAAGGGAATAACTAACTTATTGAATGTAGTCAAAAGGAATAGCTAACCTATTGAATGCATTTAGAGGGAATAGCTAAACGATATTCAAATGTTATTGCTCATCAAATAAATGCATTCAGCTCACTTAATATATGTATTCAAAGATGACAATTTACCGACTGAATGTATTCATAGAGGTTAACTCATCTGTTGTATGTATTCCAGGATGGCAGCACCCCTTTTGAATCATAATCAAAGGTAACAGTACAACTGCTAAATGTATTCAGCGGTAACAACACACCTTCGAATGTATTTAGGGGTAATAACTCGCTTAATTAATGTTTTTCATAAGTAAAATGGACACCTTTTGACAAACTTGTAGGTCTTACGCTCCTAAAAAAACATAATATTGAATTTAGGGATTATCATACAACAAAATCAGCTTTGTGAAACCCTAGTCTATTATTGCCTTAACCTTGGTTTACAAGTCTACAATAATATCATGTAAGAATATGATCACTTACAGATTTCAATGCCAGCTCTGACAAAGTTAACTAGCAAAATTATTTTGCAATTTAAACTGTTGTAATGTATACCTTCATCAATAAGTCGACGTTCCTGAACTGGTGATTATCCCATTAAAAAATATAAATATGTGACGATCTAGGTACCACGATGTCTCCTAAATTTGTTCTTTCTTCACACTTTTTTGTTCTTAAAGGAAACATAACCATTCATAAATGTGACATTGCTTCTGCGATGTCTGTTACGTGTCTTTTTACTAAATTGCTGATATAATTTGATGACTTTTATGTTTGGAATAAAAACAACCGAGTAATATGCAACAGCCATAA
>JXSR01S015762.1:19121-40989 GCA_000969725.1 Ophiothrix spiculata
ATGACGGAAAAACATGCTTATGTGGTCAAATAAAAAAGCTGATTTTTTGCTTGAAATAAAAAAAGGTTCAGTTTCCACTGGAATGAGCCAAATACGAAAGTCAGTGGCGACAACCAGATTTACACTCGGGGAATTTATAACACGTATCGGAGTTTTCACTCTGTCAATAAAAAGGATTACCACTCATCTGCATCGATCTTGCCTAATGTTACTTGTTGTGATTGATTAGTACAATTCCATAATACGGCTTCATTTTCTATTTGCGAACAGGGTTTTGCGTTATTACTGCTAGGCGAAATCTCACGGCTAATTTAAAAGCGTGGAGAAATTCATGTCGAACAGAACTCTGTTTATTTTAGCATATAAAATGTCATTAAATTGGATGCTATTTTAAAGAAAATTTACTACAGATTTTAAATGTTCAAAAATAAATTATTCAAATACCTTAAAAATATTTTTTTCTGTCTAAAAAAAGGAATTAAATTCCAAATTAGATAATTTACATATCAGAATGACCGTAATTTGAAGAGAAATCTAAAAAAAGTCAACTTCAAACCATATAGATAAAGCACTATCTAGAAAGCCGAATGTTTTGTTTATATTTTGTCGTAATTCACAAGATTTCAGTATAGGAAAATACGTATAAACATTTTTCGCCAGCATGGTATAGTCTGCATAGAAGAACATTCAAGAATAATTGTGCGGACTCCAAGTTGCAATCAAGCTCAAAATCATGGTTTTGTCCACAGACTATGACACACGAGCGTTTATCTCGAGGTGTAATGCATTCTGAGTAAAAGTGATGTTTGCAAAATTCTGTATGAATGGTCTGTAAAATATAGTAAGAAATGTGTTTTAAAACAATGTTATATATTTGTTACACTCTCTTTAAACCCTGTCAATAACTATTTAAAGACATTCAGAGTAATTCTGGTCGCCATTTTGAAAACTCCGCCATAACTCTGTTCTGCACAGACTACATTTTTGCCACCCTGCATTTTCGTTTCATTCATGATCTCTTCTAGAACAGAATTCCTTTATTTATTTTTAAATTTCTTGTGTTCTGATATATGATGTTTTCATTTGTGCTGATCACATTTCAGAAATAAATAAGGGGGTCACCAACTTAGTTTTTGAGAAAAAGACATTTCAAAAACAGCATATTTTACCACATTGGCGTTGGAGTACAATTAGGCCACAACTTTGTGCGGCTGGCTGCAATCTGGCCACAGCCTTATTTTTCCAAAATGGCAACCGTAGGCTTGATTGATCACCTCAATATTATTGTATAATATTCATTACTTGTTTAGAAATTATTTAGAGGTGCATAATCAAGCCTATGGAAAATCTTGGAAAATCAAGGTTGTGGCCGGTTTGCCGACAGCCGCACAAAGTTATGGCCTTATTGTTCTCCAGCGCATTTTTGCCATTGACTTAAATCAGTGTGCGTTTTAAGCACTGTGCACAAACTCAGAATGACGAGATAACGCTCATGGTCTTATGCGTGAATGCAAGAATGACGCACGTGTAAGATTGCGTTTAATTAACGCAAGATAGAATAAGCCAGAAGTACGCTAAAAGTTGTGTCCAACATCCCCTTATATCAAGTCAAACGTGTCCGACATCCCTTTATATGCGAAGCCACCTTAAGTCTGTCTGAATGAAAGTGTGCGTGCTGTGCGCCCAGCTGAGCGGCCTTGAGTGCAACTTTTTCAATAGTTTCCCTTAAATCTGCTTAATTTTAAGACAAACTCTTAGAGTTGCACTTAAATGAACAAATATTTAAGGGAACCCCTTAACTCTTATAATTTTAAGGGCAACTTTTAAGGGGACATATGGTCATTAAGTCATATGGGTATTCTATAGCATATATTTTACATAATTTGCTTTTTGATAGAATAAAACTGTTACATTTCAGGGGTGACTTAAAAGAGTCAGTTTAATACTTTAAAATAATTTTTACAAATTATAGTTAGCTTTTTTGCACTTAAAATTATATTTAATAAGAACAAACATGACACACTGCAATAAAGCAGAAATTGACCTTCAAAGTTAAGGGA
Source organism: Ophiothrix spiculata (assembly GCA_000969725.1). Lineage (NCBI taxonomy): Eukaryota > Metazoa > Echinodermata > Ophiuroidea > Amphilepidida > Ophiotrichidae > Ophiothrix > Ophiothrix spiculata. Next base: position 21,182 of record JXSR01S015762.1, read on the forward strand.
ATGGCTTATGTGTAAGTGTAACACAAGTCAAAATGTATTCCAATATCAATTACATGTACAGACAATCAGAAATTTTTTAAAATACAATAAAAATAACAAAAACATGATATTGAGGACACAATTGAAAGGCCAAAAAGACCTGAGTTAATTATGCCCTTCTAACTTAAGGTTACAACAACGACAACAACAAACCAATTGCAAGAAATACAAACAAAACGATCAAACAAACCACACAAGATATGCCCCAAAGAAAGCTACTCATATTTGCTCAGTAATTCTGATTTCATTCAATTTTTGAAAAGTTTGATATTATTTGAATGTTTGATATTTTTGTCCAAAGAGTTCCAAAAGGTTGGCCCACAATTACTAATAGCGCAACTTGAAATCTTTTTCTTTGCCAAGTTAATACTATAATCCTGGGCATTTCTAGTTGAATATCTGTGTGTTTGATCATGCTTTGTAAAAGATACGTGGAAGTAGGTTTGTGTGGTGTTTGTACATAAAAATACCAAGATTTAGTTTATACGTATCATATACATTGAGCACATTATATGTAGAAAATAGAGGACCACTGTGACTTCTATAGTTGCTTTTTGTTACAGTCCTGATAGCCGATTTTTGTAGTTTAAAATGTTTTTCCAAGTACATTTTGCACGCATTTCCCCATATTAAAACACCATAGTCAATATAAGGCATAATCAACGTACAATACAGAGAACACAACATGTTTTCGGGAACAAAATGTTTCAACTTGGTCATCCTTCCAATATTTCTTGATATTGTATTTGTTATGGCATCTATGTGACATTTCCAGTTTAAATTTTCATCAATTTTTACACCTAAGAGTTAGTACCCAACACCATGTAATTAGTCTTACTTGCATTTATTGAGAGTTTATTAGCTTGGAACCAGTTACAGATTTCAGAAAGTTCTTTATTGATTAAATCACTTTGTGATTCAATATCTGGGTGTGAAAACAAGAGAGTAGTATCATCTGTAAATAGAATAAGTTCAAGTAAAGAAGTTGCTGATTAGTTTTTCCCTTTCCTATTACAGCGTTTAAGGTTTTCGATGTTTGCCTTATATTATTTTTCGTATTTTCAAATTTCTTGTAAAAATATTCTCTTTTACATTTTCTAATACGGTTGTTTAGTTTATTTCTGTAGGTTTTAAATTTATGCTTAAGGTCATCAGATGGATTCAAGAGATATTTTTTGTACATTTTGTTCTTATTATTGATACTTTTCAAAATACCTTTTGTTATCCAAGGGGATATAGGAGCTTTCCTTCTTTTGGGTTTAATTTTCTTAAATGGGATGCAATCGTCATACAGTTCATCACATTTCTTGATAAAATTATTATAGTTTTCATTAGCATCATTTCCACATAATGTACGAGGGTCATTCAAAAAGTTCTACCTGTTGTATCATAACTTTTGTTCTGTTAAAGATAGCTACTTGAAAATTGGTACAAATATAGCTTAGAATGTCATGTACATATGATCGAAAAATCTTATTAATACCTTATCTAGATTTGTGCAGGTTTCCTGAAAACCACGATAAGATTTGGTACACCGGAAACGGTCAAAATATGTGCATCAGTTTTAAAACTGGCTCAGGTACAGTGAATTAAAAAGGTCATAATATAGCCATGTAGTATTGCTATACAATAAAAATTATATAAAGCATAAGAATGGACATACAATTGTACGGGATGATTAAAAAATTGACCCAAACTGAAAATAATGAACACCAACAAGCACAACAATAAAAAATGAACAAATAGCCCATGCAGACAAATTATCAAAATCACTAAAGATACAGTTTAGGAAGAAACTGACTTTAACAAAACAAGATGTAAAATAGTGACATTATGAAGCTTTATTTTTGAAGAAATTTTCATAGTGCATCATAAAGGAAACTACATTTGATTTTTTGACCGAAAATTGTGGTGTATCATCTTTAAATGCTGTTTTTGACATAAAAAAACGCACTTGGAAAGTCAGGTCATAGAGAAGCATGCTATGCTAATATTCGTAACCTAAGAGTAAACCAGACACCTTTTCAAATATTGGGATTCTGGGTAATTTCTATCAGTAACAAGTTTACTTTATCAGTTGCATATGACTTGTTGGACTATTAGGTTCACTTTCATTCCAATTTTGTTCAGTAACTTCCATGATTTTTGGGTATACAGATGGTTATTCATACATTAGCTGCACATGTAATTTCAGGTGCAATGTCACATGATAGTTCACCGTTTCCGGTGTACCAAATGTTACTGTAGTTTTCTGATCACCTGCAAAAATGTAGAAAAGGTATTGATATGATTTTTAGACCACATGTAGACAACATTATGAGCTATATTTGTGCCAATTATTTAGTAGTTACCTTTAACAGAACAAAAGTTATGATACAACAGGTAGAACTTTTTGAATGCCCCTCGTATTATTCCAGTTAACAAGAGAAAGTCTATTTTTAAACATATTAATGTTATCTTCACTATGATATCTTTTATACATACATTTGACGTTGGTATTATTTTTTTGTTTCAGATTACTATATTTTTATAAAGAATGGTAGGAAAATGATCAGTTATATCAGTTACTAATATATTAGTTTTAATAACATCATCACTTGAGTTGGTTAGTATTTTGTCTATTATTGTCGCCGATCTTTCAGTAATACGAGTAGGTTTTATGATTGTGGGCGTTATTCTATGAGAATAAACCAAATCTAGGAAATCACTTGTAGGTCTATGTATTTCGACCTTCTGTAAATCTATGTTGTAATCCCCTAGTAAGTAATAATCCTTGTTTTCCTTATTTAGTGTTTGAAATACTTTTTGCATATCATAGTTAAAATTATCAATTGGCGTATGGGACCTATATATACTACGTGCTACACTTATACTAAAGTGTAAAAATTGCACTTAAGTGTAAGGGAGTTTTATGAATACGGCCCCTGGTACTCATGGTGCGGCAATCTCGATAAGAGTATATGTACCAAATTAGTTACAGAGGGAAGTGATATCTACAACATCGACGTCTTTGTCATGCAACGGCGTGCCATATTATTATATTTAGATATTCGTCACGTGGGGTAGCGGGCGGGTAAATGCAAAACGAAAAAGATAATACTGTATTAGTTGCATCTACGTTCGTTTTCCGTGTTTCTATTTGCTGCTTTTCGAAGTGCTACTGAAAACGATCACAGTTAGCCTATTTCTTGTTTCTTGTTATGATTTGTAACAAGGAAAACAAATGTATGAATTACTCTCGTTTTCAATGATTTTGTTTTTTTCTTTTTTCATGATTGCGTTAGAAAAACGAAAAGGGATTATTGTGAGCATTTTTCTATTTTCTTGTTTGAAAATGTAGCGAGGAAAACAAATGTTTGAAAATTGAACCATTTTCGTAAATTTATATCTTCGTTTTTCATGATTGCATAAGAAAAAGGCAAAAAAGATCGATGTCAGCATTTCCCTTTTTCTTTGCACTAAATGTAGCAAGAAAAACAATTATTCAGATTAACTTCCTTTTTCGTGATTTTGCTTGTTCGTTTTTCTTACTTTTATAAGAAAAAAGAACAATGTGAGGATTTTTCTTTTTTGTTTTTGTTTGAATAAATGGCAAAGAAAACCAATCTTTAGAAAAACCTACTTTTCCATGATTTTGTTTCTTTGATTTTCACACTTACATTAGGAATAAAGAACGGGGTTATTGTGAGTGTGTTTCTTGTTTTTGACCTGAAACGGAAACATGACACACGATTTTTCGGTCATATAGGCCTACACGGACCTTAAGTGTACACTGCAAATTCACTAGAACACGTAAAAATGTTACACCTTTTGAACACATGACACATGTTAAGAATATTAGTGTTCATATTTAGAACACTGGCATTATCACCTTAGAATAAAACATGCAACTGAGAAATTTGGATCGTGCTTATCCAATATAGCAATGCAAAGTTGGCCCAACGCTGGGCAACGACGTCAACTACCTTGGACCATAGTCGAAAAAGAAAAGAAAAAAGACGTCGGCTCATATATAGACGTTTTATTCGTGTTGACTTGAATAAAACGTCTATATTTGACGTCACAAGTCAACGTAATAGTGACATTTAAAAAAATATTAATTTGGAAAAAAATACTAAACCATCGTTTCTTCAAATTTGGATGACATGTACGTTTTTATATCTACATTTAGTAATGATTACACGTATGAAAAAAATTACCTTCGGGCTTACCTAGATTCGAACCAGTAACCTTCTGATTGTCAGACGGATGCCCTAACCGCTTGCCCACGAAGACTTGCTTAGCGTATTTAGAAAGACATTTTGTTATATATGTGATAAGCAAGTTTTTACCTACTTACACATAACACAATATTGCAATTTTTGGCGTACAAATGGAATAGAGTCTTTAGTTTATACATGAATCTTTACTACTGATTTAACATCCATTATCAAGGTCAAAATGACGTCAATAGATAACTTCGAAAAATTGACGCCTTTTTCGCGGAAACCTCATAATTTCATGATGTTTGAACGTTTCGATTGTTTTCAAATTTTGACAGATTGTAGGCTGGATACTTCTTATTGAATTACAAATAATATTGTATAAATATGTGGTGTTGATTTTAAATAATAATGTAACAAACCCGCTTTGTTTTGCCTGAAAAACGTGAATTACAACTCTGAGATCACCTTGTTTCAGCTGTGAATTGCCTGTTTTTAGTTTATACATTATCTACATTTTGTCTTATATACGCACACTCATAATTTACTTACTAATTAAGCATTCCATTCCGCAAATATTGCAATTTTTTTTGTAAACCAAAGGAAAATACCGCGTTCTAATGTTTATGTTTTAGATTACAGTTCACGATCTAAACGCTGCCTTGGTAGCTCAGCAGTAGATTCCGCGGGTCGTAATGCATGACTAACCCCTGTTATATTAGTCCATGGTTCGAGTCCCCGTAAATGATGTGGACACTTTTCCTCTTTTTAGAAAATCACAAAAAACACTTTTTTGACCATTTGGGCATCCAAACAAGTTAAAAATACATTTTTTTAAAAATGGTTTCTGAATATATACTTTTAACTTTAAACACCCATTCAGATGTTGCGTTTTTTTTTTTTTTTTTTAGCTTTGATTGATTTAATAATTAAGTAATCTCTGTCACTGCCGCACAACTTCAAACCCTCCCCCCTTCCACCCCCTCCCAATTCCCCTTCCCCCCCCCCCCCTTTCCCCTTCCACCCCTCCCCTTTCCCCCTTCCCCAGCCAGCCCATGCTGATATCAAAATTTGAATGTGAGAACACCAGCATTCAAAAATTGGTTTTAGAACGCATGTGACGCGTCCTGATTATTAACAGTGTTCTAAATTAAGAAAATGAACACTAGTGTGCACTACTTACCACATTTTTAAGAACATTGGCGTTCTAAATAGAGATTATGAACACATTGGACGAGTCCGTTAGACGTCATGTGTTCGGCAACATTTGCAGTGTAGTGGATGACCCATAGAATGTGCACGAGGGAAAAAATAGCGGGTGTAAAGTTTGGCCTAAAAGCCTTTGGAATTTGAGCAACATGTTTTTAACTGTCCTTAGTTAATTGTGAATTGTATAGATGGCCATATTGTACCTTAACACCATAATATGATTATTAAGCATTGGCATCTGAAGAACAAACATATCAATTGCAATTTTCGAACAAAAAAAAGCTTAAATAATTTTCCCGAAATGTGTTTCTAAAGAAGAAAAAGCAACAAGTCCAGTTTGCTTCAGCTTTATAACTTACAGCGTTTTTCTATTGAACCTATACGGTATCATTCCAGTTAACGGGGCTTCCGGATAATAGCGGTGAAAGATGTTTTTCTATTGCAATGCAATACCGGAGAAATACCCGACACTAAATGGCAGGAGAGTAATATAACTGACTATACAATTTTATATAACGAGAAATGAATTTAAATGGCATCTAATGAAATATTCTATTCAATAGACAAGGAAGAAACAATTTTATTGGATAATACAACATTTCATATCCATTAAATTATTGCATGACATAATTAATAATATTAATTAGTTAAAGTAAAAATAAACATGTCAGTGGACAGAAGCGTATTACTTACTGCACGTTACAGTGCGAGTGCATGCCGTGACTTGCAAAAGCATTTCACTAAATACAACTGCTGGCCATCCCCTATTTTAACTGGCTTGCGCACTGAGGCGGAATGGTGCAGTTTTCTATTGCAGGCTAACCGGTATTTCACCGCTAAAAATCCTACTTTTTGAAGGTTAAATGCCGGGGAAATCTTCACCGCCATTCTCGGGCAAATGCCAGAGAAGGTGATTTTCTATTGGGCTTTTTTAATCCCTTTCCCGGTATTTAACTGGTTAATGGCTTCAATAGAAAAACGTTGATACAGAGGTCAGTAATGAAGGACGAGAGTGCATTAGGGAAACTCTGAAAACTAAACGAGGGTTGGGACCCCGGTAATAATCGGAGTGTTCAGAAGTTAAATATACATTATAGGTGGATATATCCTATGTATCCGAGGCTTTTGTTAAATGTGAATGGCGCGGGGATGAAATTTGCAGAAAATTATGGAAACACTATTCGCCTAATATTGAATTAACATTTTCTCTGCAACACATTAAATATTTTCCTTTGGTAAATAGCAAAAATAGATATGAGATTAGCATTTACCATTCCGCAACCTGTGTCAGACATGGTATGTCAGATTTTAGCTCACACCCACTCATCACATCCTCTAAATTGATACGTGCTTCATGGTTATATTTGAAATGCGATTTAATATAAAATATATTATTGGCTTATTCAAAACTACAGGATATTAATCATCCTTGTCTCCATTGTTAAAAATGGAATATAATATTTGCCGTATACAACATTGTTCACATTAAATACGTACATTTATGATTTATTTGCTTTACAGCTTAAAAAGGTGAAAGTGGAGGCTCTTATCAAAATAAATCATTTTATTATCACTTTGTTCAATATCCCGTCTAATCAACCAACAATGAAACGAAATTCAGCATGAAATGCTGTTATTAACATTATGTTTTGATATTTTGTATGAATCATACCAATGTAAATTGCGAATTTAATGAAGGAAACCTTAACTATGGTATACAATACAATAATAGCTAAATAAATAAGACTAGTAAAGAAATATAAATAAAATAAATATTAAAAATAATAATAAAATAAAGACATAATTAATCAAATAGACAAATAAATAGAAACAAGAAACCAATTAAAATGGAAGACAATAAAAATTATATATATAAAACTATTGTTTAACAAAATTCCTTCGAGCCTGATAGCGTTATTTGCCGATATACATAAATGTATTGACAACTAGTGCTATGGCCATAAAGAGAAGCCACAACAGTCAAAATCTAGACGAGAGTTAATCTCGAGATATTACAGTGAAGTTGTTAGGGTGGTAAAGAGTCGGGTGGCTTTGTTTGCTGTGGCGTGACAGTTCGGCCAGCTATTCTTCATAAAATCTATGTGATATAAAAATCGTAAGTCTATAAGATTTGTACCCGTGTTTTAAACTTTGTGAAGGACACTGCATTTCACGCGGTCAAATATTAGTTGAATCATCAAATTTATTCATTTTGAATAATTTTAAATTGAGAATTTATCATTACTAAATTTTTGATGATATATAGGGTTTTTTAATATCAATAAGGAGGTTTTAGCAAAGTGTTGGTGGTTGAATGCTTTATGACGCCAGTAATAATCCTCTCCTTGGATAATCCGTGCACATATCTTGAACGGGAATGCCGAAATCCTAGGAAGATCTTGGTGTTCTATAACGGACCCTCGTACTTTAGATTCATTGCAATAAATTGAGATTTAGATTTCAGAATAAAATTGGGAAGTGATGATTATGTTTTCAACGTGAGATAACGGTTTCATGGTAGGTGACACGATTTTTGTCAAAAAAAAAAAGGGTCACGTTCGGCGAAAAGATTGTCATTTTTTTCAAAATAATCTTTTGACGCTATTTTGGACATAACATGTAAGTGGAAATTAAATCACTTGGTTTTTAAAGTAATTTTGGGACCCTATTCCTCGTACGGTGTACTCCAAACATATGTGTTATACTGACATGTAAATGTGTAATTCTTAGTCTCGCTCATGAAAATGGATAGTGTCTATTTGGCAAAGTTGCAAGCATTAATTCAAATCCTTAAAACGTTTTATTATGTGCAGCTATTTATAATTGATATTTACAATTCAAGTGAGATCTGGTTTCTATGTTGAAAAAAGTGTTTATTATTTTTTCAAATGACAACGTTATGAATTGTGCATATTTGTATATACGTTTGTTGATGTATGTGTCTATCTTATGCAAGTATCTAGGTCCTAGAAAAATACTATAGAGTCCAAAAGAAAAAAATATTTGACCTACTGAAAAGTCATCAAATCCAACAGTTTCTTGTAACTGGACAAAAATGCTGGGTCTATATTTAGTCCCAATCTTGTAGAAGATTGAAATCGTGTATACTATTATTCTCGTATGTCATACGGTAAACAATTCCTGGTCTACTAAATGCACAACAACTTAAACACGTTGAAAATTGCACATTCTACTTCTTTGCCGCGTTAAGTCATTCTTCCCTTCCGAACGCCAAAAAGGTGTCTCGTTTCCCGTTTATGTGACTATTCATGCTCATACAAAACGTTTTTCTGTTAGGCTAATGAAAGTTGATCCCCAGTTTCCCGTTTCAAATTTTTTCATGACCGAGTGGGGAATGTTTCATTATTCATTATTCATTATTTTCAGATTTTCATTATTGATGCCAATTTAACTGCAGTATCATTGCTTTGCGGTAAGACATACTGACTTACACTCTAAGAAAGAAAGTATCAAATATGAGACAAAAAGGATCAATTTTGATCCTTTTTAGGTATCAAATATGAGCTTATCCTTTAAGGATCAAAGTGATCCCCAAAAAAGGATCAAAAATTTTGATCCGAAAAAGGATCAAATATTTCTTATAAAAAAGACCTGCAAAAAACATCACACTGAAGTGACGCTAGCAGGGTTTGAACCCACGCCGCACTCATACCTGCTGGTAATTACAAGACCTACGCTCTAACCACTCGACCACGCCGGACTGTGTGATGATATCAACGTATTTATATATGTTACACCATTGTATACATTCCCCGCTGTGTAGTGGATATTGGGTTGTACTCAAATATGAAACAAAAGATACGTTGGATCCAAACGCGGTATCAAATATGAGTTCATCCTTTCCGTATCAAAGTAAACCAGAAATACGGATCAAAACTTTGATATTGTAATCAAAAAGGATAAAAATAAAACGATCCTAAAAAAGGATCAAAAATGATCCTTGTGAATTTGATCCATTTGTATATATTGATCCGCAAAAGGATCAAAAGTGATCCTTAAAGGATCAAAATAAAATGATCCCGAAAACTACTCGTATATTTGATCCCGGCCTTCTAAGAGTGTAAGAGTGTATTGTTAGACTTTATTTAAATAAACTTTGGTACACACGGAACGATTTTGTTACGAACTTACAACTCTTATGATTATGAAATGTTCCTTGGATTCAGTTTTCTTGAACCCTTTTTTTTTTTCAACTACATGTATATACGTGCAAATAAAGGAAAGCACAAAAGCTACCATGTTGTCTTTTGGGGATACTTCACATAGAAATGTACTATGCTTTCTCTTGCACAGAAATCTTCATAAGTCTACACAGTTATGAAAACCTCCGAATAAATTGACGGTAAATTTCTTATATCATTTATTTTTGTCTAAGAAAACACACGCGGAAGTAGCTAAGGAGCCGCGTAAATCGGTTATTGATCTTAGAAATATGACGTTTTCGATCCTTCCGACCCCCATGCCATCGTAAACAGTGCTTAAAAATGCATCTCTCGTGAGTAAGGTTACTATAAAACATTCCTTTCTGTTAGAAAATATGAAATAATGAATTATTTTGAAATAATGAAATATTTGACCGGCATTTCTTTCTGACTGGGAATCAACTTTCATTAGCCTTATAAAGTTGGAAAAATTCAAAAGTTTGACAATATCCGCACACCTAACCTCATGCAAACCCAAACAATCCACATGCATTTCAGTGATTCTACAGCGCACGAAAACTGAAAGTCATCTTAAGCCGTATAATTAAGTGATTACCATATTATATACCAAGTTTTCAATTTGAAAGAACAAATCAATTTCACAATTACAGGATATTAATCTTCCTTGACTTAATTGTGGCAAATTTAATAAAATACTCATTTGCTTTACATCTGGAAAACGCGAGAGAAGATTAAAAATAAATTCGTTTATTGTCAACACATTCAGTATCAATTGTCAGATAAACTAACAATGGAACGAAATTCAGCATAAAATGTTATTGTTGACATTATATTAAATGTATTTTTAAAGATCATGCAATGTAAATTACATTTTCTGGCAAAAGAGGAAACATTTGGAATAAAAACGAATATATTTATCCGAAGTATGGAAAAATCATTTCGGTGGAGTTTAATTAAACTTTGATAACAATTTGATTTAAGTTCTAAGTAATTATAAAATAAATTATTAGAATCTTAAAATACTTTAATACAAGTTATCTGAGTAGTGTCAAAAATGCTGTAACATAAATAATATAACATAATGAAAAGTGATTGGTACGAAGTTGAATTTTTAGCATCATAGACAATTGAAGGGTGTTTTTTCAAAACTCACTTTGTCCACTTCGACTCATTTCCAGAAAAATGGTTTTTTGTGTGTTAGGCTTTTTTGGATTTTTTTTTCGAATTAAATCTGAAGTCCGATTATTCAACCATCCAGAATCGGTTATTTCAAACGTAAAATCATAAAAATATATCGTCTTTTTTAAACAAATGGCAACTTTGAAAAATGCATATTTTTTTCAAAACCCACTGAGTCCAGCCATTTTCCTGGAGTAAGTGAGTTTTGGAAAAAAAGAAGACTTTTTGACGGAAAGATGCAACGTATAGAATAATGATTACTTTACGGTTAAATCCATAATATTTTAACCCTCGTCTACCCATGCTATTTTTGGTAATACGTCAACCCAGGGGGGGGGGGTTGTTGCAACCACCTCCCTAAATATTTAGAAAGGAACCCCCTATGGTTTTGCTATTAATAGATAGGTATGGTCCTCTATCCAATGATACCAAGATCACAAAAATCGGCCAAGGCGTTACGTAACTATGACGTCATAAAGGTCAAAAATCGGAAATCGGGATTTTGGCAAAATTGGCCACCAAAATCAAAATTTTGCTATAAAAGTTCTAAATGACTGATTTTCGTCGGAATTTTTGCTAATAAAGAAGGAAAATATTAAGTCTAACATTCCCTGCAAGTTTCAGCTACATAGCATGCACATGTTTTTCTAAATGGCGACCTAAAATTTTCCGGGGTTTCACCAACCCCCCCACACCCCAACTTTGACGGCCTACCCTAACCCCACCTTAGGTGGTACCTTCCTATTTTTTTTCATCAAAATGACCGCAAAGGATGTAAAAGAGATTACTCAAATGCCTGGGGTCGGTTGCTTTTGCGTTTTTATGCAGCGGGGAAAAAACCTTAAGGGTGTCTTTTCCGGAAAAAATGTACGTATCAGTGTTTACATTTAGTTTTTTGGACTTAAAACAACACCGCTTATTATGCCGTATATTGAAGTACTGTTTCGAAAGGGCCATTGTAGACCCACACTTAAACACTCAGCAAAATTTTACTTCCGATGAGTGAGGGTCTACAACACTGCTGTCAAACATGGCATGGTAAGATGTGAAAATAAGCTATTTTGGCTGCCATTTTGAATTCAAAACATGCATATGATATTATTTTTGGCCAAATGTATTTGTTATAGCTCTAGAAGCCATTTACAAGTAATAACTTACCAAGTTACTTTTAAGCCATTATAATGGAAATATGGTTTTTTGGCGGCCATTTTGAAAATAGCGCCCTCACGCAAAAGTCTTCAGGATACGGCCCGTTTACCTCAAATTTTCTGATTCCTCATCAATAACTGATTCAGAAAAACCACATGAGTTTCTACTTTATCTGGTGATACCTCCCTCAATTAGAGCCTGGTCTAAAAGTAACCTTCTGGAGCAGCACATATATCTGTTGTTAGGTATAAAGATTCCCCTTTGAATATACATATCTTATAGCTCCTTATTCTGAATGACCTTTAAGAAATAAACGGCATTTGCCTTTGACATGAACATACATAAACGTATCTTATGACACAAAAATAATATTTTGATCGATCCCAGCATGTAATGACGCACTGAATAATGTACACATTAAATGCATCATACGAGCTAGTTAACCTGCAATACATAAAACTATTCAAAAAATATAATCAATCTGTAACATATTGACACATAGATATAGGCTAGTATAAATTAAAAAAAAATGTCAAACAAATTGCAAAGTAACGATATTTACAGGATAATATCAGACAAACATATACAACAACTAGTCAAAAATCTAGAAAAATCTAGTCGGTGGAACAGAACAAGGTGCATAAAACAAAATGGCTGCCAAAACAGAAGGTAAAATTTCAAAATTGGTTAAATCGTGTTAAAAACCATTTTAATGTGTTCCACTAATCACAAAGAATCAGAAAAAGTATACTTTTACCCATCTCCGATGTATGGTTAATGAGTTATATCCATTTATGTGAAAGATCATATCAGGGGTCACGTGATATGTCCTGTGGGAGACACAAAATTCAACATTGTCAGAGTTTTTTTCAAAATGGTCTCAAAATGTTCCTTTCGCAAAAGTGTCTACATGAAGTAATAGTTTAAAGTTCTTTAGACCGGTGGTTGCTATGGTATCAGGCAAAACAAAGTTCATATTTACCATAACATTGGAATCTAAAACCCAAAGTTTACTTTGATCTATAACCATAGCAATAGTAGATCTGAGCCATTGCTAAATACTACTTCATGTAGATAGTTTTGCAAGAGAAACAATTTGAGACCATTTTGAAAAAAAAAATTGGACGATTTTGAAATTTTTGTCTCCCACAGGACATATCACGTGACCCTTGATATGACCTTTCACGTTTTTGGATATAACTCATTAGCCATACATCGGAGATGGGTAAAAGTATACTTTTTTCTGATTCTATGTGACTAGTGGAACACAATGGAACAGTTTTTAACACGATTTAACCAATTTTGAAATTTACCCCCTGTTTTGGCCATTTTGTTTTATGCAAATTAATCACTGTTCCAAAAACTAGATTTTGGAATAGTTGTTGTATATGTCTGTTTGATATTATCCTGAAAATATCATTACTTTTGCAATTTGTTTGACTAATGGCCATAATTTTCATTAATTTTCTTAGCCTAATAAGTCTGTAAAAAACAGGATTTGCACATTCTACCACGTGTATCAAAAAAAATTGTGCACGGATTAAAACTGATTTTGACCTTGATAAAAGCACCGATTTATACATTTCTTGTTATTGTAGTAAAGAAAATTTATTAAGCTTTCAAATGCAGAAAAAATGATAGAAATCGGATGAAAAATAAAAAAGATATGACCATTTTTGTGAGTAGGTCTCTTTCAGATCATAAAGCCATAACCCGTAATTGTGATATGTAATATCTTGCTTAACTGTGTAAATCCCATTGGAATGGAAGAAAAAGAGACGTACTTACACAATTGGTCATATCTTTTTTATTTTTCATCCGATTTCTATCATTTTTTCTGCATATGAAAGCTTATTAAATATGCTTTACTACAATAACAAGAAATTTATGATTTAGTGCTTTTAATCTGTGCACAATTGTTTTTTGATACAAGTGGTATTATTTATTAGAACCCCTCACTGCACAACGTTATAATAAAGTGACACAATTATAAGTCTGTGACAAACGGGATTTGCACATCATATTATTGATTAGAAATAGTGAGTTTTGCAAAACTTGTTGCATGGGACTAAGTGAGTTAAAAAAAACCCAGTAAATTATCGTGCTTGAGGAAGGGCGACTGATTTTTTTGAGAATAGACAAAGTTGCTATGTTTGTACTCATGATTAACAATATTCCTATGAGCTTTGTTTAATTTCGACAAAAGTGGACTAAGTGAGTATTGGAAAAACACTCTTCAATTATATACTTGGCGATAATAAGCGGCCGTACAACGAGCCGTAAATGTTTTTTAAAGAGTAGCCCGGGTTAGCACAAACTTCAAATTTTTATCGTATTTTTATTTGGATTAGCCCTCCGCTGCCAGCTATATAATAAAGAGGTGGTTTTTCTACGTTTAAGCTTTTTGTAAAACTAGACCTGCTGGAACTTATACTAACTATATGGAATAACGTTGACGTGACATTAATTCAAGGTTGAGGTTATTAAACCACTTTGTGAATCGTTATTGCACAATAAGTGAATATAATATTAACAAAAAAAGCAGTGTCAATTTTGATTCTTAAAATTAATGAACTAGGCCTATTTATTTATCACAAACGTTCATGTTAGTGGTAAAGCGGAAGCCTGTTTACCAATTATTTACCAAAATTAGTAAACGTGTTTTCATTTAAAACGAGTTACAACAGTCTTTTTTTTTTATAAAGCACTAGTTATTCATTGCCAATTTAATTGATTTGTATTTGCCGCTTCATCAAAATATTTCGCTGACAATGTACTTTTTCTATAAATAAAGTCTTTATTTAAAGTCTTTATTTAAATCCGATTTTATCTTATAAAAGGTTTTTAAAAGGAAGCGAACTATAAAGGGTGTCCCAGAAAGAATGAACTCATAGCTGTTGTTTCTGATGATCATAACTTTAAAACAATACAATAAAATCAGAACAATATAAAGGCCCGTATTCCAGAAAGATGTTTAGCTATTAAAGTCAAGGTTTTATTTCTTGTCACCAGCACGACTCATTGAACTGTTCTGCTTGATAGCTGTAATTATGCGTATCATTCCTGGACATTTGATGCTCAGTTAAACAATGGTTTAACTAAACATCTTTCTGGAATACGGGCCATAATGTACAGGTCACCAACTATTTTGTGTATGAGAATCAGGTGATATGGTCAATGGTTTTGATGACATGCTCGATTGCGTTACACGTGATCTAAAATGTTTCATTCCAAGTTTTAACATTGAGCCAGGCTTAGGCCGAAACCATAGCCGGCTTCCAAACAAAATTGTCACTACCAAACATTTGGTCGTGACGTCAAAATGACGAGTAACTCCAAACAAAATAACATCAAAACCGAGTTGAGACCAAATAAAATTTCGCGCTAGATTGCACATGTTATTGAATTGCCATATACATTGGACGAAATGTTTGTTACCCGTTCATACTTTAAATTCGATGGCAAATATTTGGTGACGTAATGACCAAATGTTTGGAAGGGAATATTTTGTTTGGAGGCCGACTATGGTTTCGGCCATAGATTTCTAATAATATAATATCAAACAGCAGAAATTGTCAACAGATTCGGTTTGTATAAGGAGAAATAAGTAAAAGTTATAGAAATAGCAATTGAACAAGAACGTTTCGAAGAAAAATGTTAGGAAGAAGGAGAAGGAGGAGGAGAAGGTTAAGAAGAAGAAGGTTGAGAAGAAGAAGAAGAAGAAGAAGAAGAAGAAGAAGAAGAAGAAGAAGAAGAAGAAGAAAAAGAAAAGAAAGAAGAAGAAGAAAAAAGAATAATAATAATAATAAGAAGAAGAAAGATGAAGAAGAAGAAAAAGAAGAAGAAGAAAAAGAAGAAGAAGAAGACGAAGACGAAGAAAAAAAAGCTTCAGATTTTCTTGATGCTGCATATTCAGAAATAAATGTAAAAGAAAGTTAAGAAGAAGAAGGTTAAGAAGAAGAATATTTTTTCTGAAGTGCTAGTTTAAACACCGTTTGAAGGTTAAGAAGAAGAAGAAGAAGAAGGTTAAGAAGAAGAAGAAGAAGAAGAAGAAGAAGAAGAAGAAGACGAAGAAGACGAAGAAGAAGAAGAAGAAGGGGGAGGAGGATATAAAAAAGAAGAAAAAGGAGAAGAAGAAGAAGAAAATGCCTTCAGAATTTCTTGATATTAATGCTGCATATTCAGAAAAAAATGTAAGAAGAACCTTTTGATTTAATTTTTGCCATAAGTTTTTAATACCGCCGTTTTAATAGAATATTTAATTATGCATAAGCACTATATCCTTTCAAAATTACATTTGGCTTTGTAAATTCATTTTCAATATCCCGTATTTGACAATCGTGCAGTTGATTGTGATTCCGAATATTTTATTGTTGCAGTTACAGCTCAAACAATCCATAAACTGTGAGACCAAAGGAAAGCAAATAAAACGATTTTGTGTTTCAATCTTTAATATCCTGTATTTGACAATCGTGCAATAGGTTGTGAGTTCCTACAAAATGTTCTATTGTTGTGTACACTATGCAAACTGTTATTTGCATAAAGCTGGGAAATGATTAAAAAATATACAAATTATGAACTATGAAAGCAGTTTTCTGCAGAATAGATATTGCAGAACTGTCGAAAATAATCAATTCAATTACCAGATTATTAGTAAATTCTAACGTATAACATAAAAATAACGTATTTATTATCATTTAGAAAAAAATATAAGAAGTTGAAAATGATAAGTACATAGTTGAAAAGCGCCCCCTTTTGCAACAAATCAAATCTGGTTTGACGTACACTAATATTAAACAAAGTATATTCTATGCTTGCAAATGCAGATTATTCTGTTTTTTATTCAATGTGCTTGCTATACTTCGTGATATGGTTAGTTAACTGCTGAAAGAAAATCAAAAATGTTCACTCTCTCTCTTGGGAAGAAGAAGCAATCAAAGATGCTTTTAGTTAATCCGTGTACTTGATATTTAAAATCCTGTATTGAAGTTATTTGGAGATTTACAAAGAAGTTATCTTGTACCAGCAACTTGCTCAGCATCAATGAATACTAAAGTAAGTACGCAACTGGGGAATCAAAATTCTTAGTCAATTTGTTGTTTTATTTGCAAATGCTGCATATTGTCATACAGATATGGCTAAATGAGGTCGCAAACAGGAGATAGGTCCAAAACTTACCTTAAATTTTTCCACTTGTTAAAAACTCTGCAACACCATGAAAACTATGTCACGGACCTTCATCTAAGCAATATTACATCAATGCAATGGACTCGGTTTTTTAAAGTAAATACGACTTTGTTCGGCAACAAAATTGCACAATAGTGCAACGTATAATACAGCTATCTATCATAATTGTTTTAATGATAGGTACAATGCAAGGAGAAATTGTTCACCAGGTTGACATTTACGTATTTCATCTTAAAGCTACAAAACGATTGTACTCTAAAATTCATGTTTTCTTGCATAACATGACATACCATTTTCTGACACACGTCTGACACACAGCTACGGTCCTTTTTCAATACTATAACAAGTGTGTGAATGCTTTATTTAATGAATGTGCGAGTTTGCCTTCTTGCACATGAAAAAAAGTATTACACATTTTGGTAAACTTGGGACCGGTGTAATGAGACTGAATGTTTATATTATATCATTGGCTTTATGTCTGCTACCAGGATTTGTGCTTGTTCATTGAGCACAACATAAATCCTATTCATTTCCTTCTTTCTGGTTTGCAATATGGAGTAAAACGTGAGTAATTTACCCGAATTGATTTTTCCCAAAAGTTTTGACGATTTACTCGAAATTAGGTTTACTAAAAAAGAACTTGTTTTGGCAGTAAATGTATAAATTCCAGATTGTTTATCAAGATGATTGATCGAAGATTTTAACACTTAAGTGGTCAAGGTCCTCCACATGCAAGTTATTGGTCAAGGGAGGGGGTCCATATGGACCCAACACCGAAAAAGCGCTTTCGCGAATAATTTTTTCGTTGAAACTCTGGTTACAGGTAAATTACTTCAAAAACACTAAAACAAAGAAAACAAATCGAAAATCGGACAAACCGTTTCAAAATGGCGGCCAAAACAAATTTTGCCGTGTCGCTTCAAAATGTTCCCGCCAAAAATGTGTAAACTCACTTCCAAATGGAATTTTTCAATAAAATTTGGCTCATATTTGCAGTATGTTAGTACAAATTAATTCCTGAAATAAAATTTGAAGAAAGTTGTTTGCATACGATTTTATGGGCAAAACAAATTTGAAAAGCGCCCTCCTGAATGCTTATTTATGCTATTTAGCATGGGAAGGAGTGTGTCGATTGGAATATTTTTGCCATAAAGTGAAGGGTATGGTAAAGTTAGAAAAATACAAAGAAGGGCGATGTAAAATTTCTTCGCGTTTTTTGCGCTGACGCGCAAAAACAAATTGTTGGGTCCATATGGACCCCCTTGACCAAGTGTTAAGATGTTTGCGTGATTTTAGAGCTAACTTACGCTCAGCTTTTCGTACTAATCAATACTATACTACGTACTATTATAATTAATTCTAAACGTGAAGACTTGAGCGCGAAAAGTACTTATTTTGTTGAGTCCAGAGTATTATAACACAAGTTTAAATTCATGGCGGCCAAATGTGAAGTTAAATACTTTTTTGCACTCCGATCGTTATACATTACTTTCACGTTATGCCAGAAATTTTGAATATATGCATAAACCAAGAAAATATGATTTCCTTATTTTCATGTTTCCTTCAAAGCCACCAACAGCTGCTGGCATTTTATAGATTTAGAGTGTGAATAGTGTTTGTTTAAGTATGGAGCACTGTAGCGACCTTTACAAGGACAATCACCATAATCTGGCGACGGACTCTGATGTAAGTATAATTATATCAGAAATAATGTCAACATTAAATTAGTGGGAGAATACGACAATAGACCGAATTCATAAAAGTAACAATTTGTAGTAAGCAAAAAACATTCAGAAAAAGCAATAGCTAGACAAGAAAAAAAAAATTACCTTCAACAAATTCTTCAAAACCTTTTACTTGCCAGTATTCAATTCAGACAAGCAAACGGTTCTTGGACAAAGGGCTAGATACATTTCGTCATTTTTGTAGTATGGATTATTGAAATATATCATTTAAAACTCATAGCAAAAGGAGCTCGCATTCTTTGTTTAAAATCACTATTTGCAATATTAAGAAAAAGCAAGGCACTATCAATTAAAATTGCTGGATAATTAATGATTATTTGATTTCTTTGATGTATATAGGACGCATCGTCTGTGTCATCATCTCTTGACGTCTCACCTGATCTACCAAGGCCAAATTATGAGTCTATTCCATCAAATAGCGTTAATAGTAGTGCGTGGCATGAATTTGAAGATATTAAACCAACAATAACAGCTCGAAAGTAGGTGAATATAATATCACTTCGGCGGAACTCACAATTCGGATACGTATCCGAATTAGGATACCCACGTACATTTCGTTTTCGAATTGTGATACCCGTATCAGAATAAGGATATGGAGGGGTATCTGAATTCTGATACTCCTATCGTGGCGCAGGAAACACAGCGATAGCGCAAGCTGGCAAGTACATGTACAACATCTTTCTTGCATCTGATAAATGTATCTGTGGAAATGTCATTTTCATCTGTGCAATTCCAGCGGAACAGCTTCGAAACATGTCCTGATAGCTTATTATCACAGAAGGCAAAATAATTTGGCCTAAACTTACTTAGAATTTAGATGACAAATGATAATAATGTTATTGACTATTATAGCTGAATATTTCAGCTGATATCCCGTTTCAGCTGTTTTTAATTCAAATTCGGATACGGGTATC
>JXSR01S015762.1:41039-58299 GCA_000969725.1 Ophiothrix spiculata
TTATAGCTGAATATTTCAGCTGATATCCCGTTTCAGCTGTTTTTAATTCAAATTCGGATACGGGTATCCGAATTGTGATACGGAGTATCCGAATTCGGATACGTATCCGAATTGTGAGGTCCTGCTGAACTGATATGAGAAAATAATCTTGATATGTTTTAATGATACTGATGACTATTTTTCCTTATCTGCTTTAATAATTAAATACGAATCCTCATCTGTTTTATCAGTTTCCTTAATTTTAACCTTGATCTTAAGTTATAAACCAATTGTTAACCATAATCCCTTACAATTCTGAATCCTACAAAATCCTACTGTAGAAAATGATGACTAAAGTACGCCACAACCAGGAGATAATAAGGTCACAGCGCCCTTGTGTGGCTTGGTATGTGTGAAGATTGGTTTGGGATGCGAGAGGTCCCAAGGCTGAAACCATAGGCGGCCTCCAAACAAAATTGTTCCTACCAAACATTTGGTAATGACTTCAAAATGACGAGTGACTCAAAACAAAATAACTTCAAAACCGAGTTGAGACCAAAATAAAATTTCGCACTAGATTGCACATGTTATTGAATTGCCATATTGCACCGAATGTTTGTTACCCGTTCATACTTCAAGTTCGATTACAAATATTTGGTGTCGTCACGACCAAATGTTTGGTAGGAAAAAATTTGTTTGGAGGCCGACTATGGTTCAGCCTTAAGAGTCGAGGGTCAATTTATTTGTCACCATTTTTATTACACACTGATGCTTGAAATTACTTATTTTAGTGTAATTTATGCTCCAATCCTGCGAAAACACATCTTTCATATAATAACCGTAATATTGGATTATTTTGCTTACCGTAAACGACTCATGACATATAAACGAAAGTTCCGGCTGCTAACTACAATATTAAAAATGCCCCTATCATTTTATTTCTTTTTACAGACGGTATCAAGATGAATTCGATAAATACCTATGTGAGAGTGCAAACTTCTCCATAACGTCACGAATGAAAAGGAAAAGTAAACACGTTGGAAATACAGGGTTCATTGACGAACAAACACAACCACCGTTACTTAAAAAACACAAGCGCCAGGAACTCACCGAGCGGTAAGACTAAGAATACTTGTAATACAACTACTACTTAAAAATGATTAAACTCTATGTCATTTGATGAATTTTATAGCTTCAAATACGATTAATAACGTAAAAACTAAATTCCTGTAATTTCCCCAAACTACAGCACAATAGGTTTTATTGAAATATTTACAGTAATTGTGAAAACTGTAGAAATTAAAATCCAATAAGACACACACAGTAGAACAGGAGCAGGGTCAAACAAAACTTTGAAGTTTTTTTGGAAATGTTAAAAATGTATTACAAAAATACTACAGCCTAAAACTCACACATCACCGTATAGAGCACAAACGTGTGAATAAGTACAAAAGTTTCATATACCGAACGTGTGCCAAACGGACCACCACCGTATGATTAACGAATTGAACGTTAACATAACGGACAAACCGTATGGATAACGTATTTAATGTTACATGACAACAACAATGTATAAACCAAAACAATTAGGATTAAGTAGACGTACGTTTGGCTCTATACGGTGATGTGTGACAGGGCCCTAATCTATTAGGTGTGTTTGTACCAGTATTTTAAACATAAAAATTCAAAACATTATTTCAAGCATCGGTTTAGTCTCTAAAAGCGTGTGCTGGCAGGTCATTTTTGAAGTTAGAAGTTTGTAGAAACAGCCAGTTTTAGATGTGAATGGATGCCTCACATTTTGATTGATCAAAATTATTCGATGTTCCGTAATCGGTAAAAAAGCTCTACCTAACTACAGCCTGCTCTTTTAACATGCTAAATGTAAACGAGAGATAAGTTCACGCCCCTAAAGAGTGAAACACTTGTAAGCTACTCCAAATCAGTGGTTTTGTAAATTAAACAGCAAATTTCAACTCATAAAGAGTGAAAATCATTCCAAAAAGAGTAAATTTTCACTCGTTTGAGGAATTGAAACTAGGAAAATTCTTTTTTGAGTTGTCCTTCGTTAAATTCCTCTAACGAGTGGAAATTCATTTTTATTGAATGATTTTCACTATTTATGAGTGGAAACTTGTGCTGTTAAACATACAAAACAACTCCTTTTTGAGTGGTTTACAAGAGTTTTATTATTTTGGTTTAGGGAGTAACATTTTCACTCGATTACATTTAGAGAGTGTCGTTTGAAGGAAAATATGTGGTTGCAAAATTATTGAATTTTGAAAACATGCACGGTTTTTTTAAGGGTACGTTAGATAGCCCTGCTGTGTGTTGGCGACGGCAACCATAACTCCTGTGTTTGATATTTCTTTGTGAGAAAAGAAATATTAACTGTTGGTGTGCAACGTACATGCCGAGGCAACAAAAAAAGGAAACTTTTGACATTTGTCACGTTTGTAGTCAATAATTGCGTTATATAATGATAGAGGATAGAGGAATGATAATGTAACAATCCCGCGTTGTTTTGCCTGAAAAACCGGACGTGAATTACGACTCTGAGATCGCCGCGTTTGAGCTGTGAATTGCCTGTTTTTGTCTGATATAGGCATTTGCATAGTTTACTAACAATTTGAGCATTCCATTGCTTTGAGGCAAAAACTGTAATTTTTATGTAAACAAAAGAAAAATACGGCATTCTTATGTTTATGTTTTAGATCTCAGTTCACGATGTCAACGCTGCCTTGATAGCTCAGAGGTAGATCACTCGCGTCGTAATGCATGACTAACCCCGTCATAATCGAGTCCCCACTAATCCATTGGAAACTATTTCTCTTTTCATGATTAAAAAATAGTTAGAAGTTAGGATTCACATTTTCCTGAGCATTAATGATAACATCCAATAATAAATGCATATTTTGCTTAAAGGTGTAGGTTCCGAGCACATTCTCATATCCCAGGGCTCAACCTAAAGTAATATATTTTTGATGCTAAATGAAAGCCCATATTTTTCTGATTATAAATCCAAACTTTTACCTTAAAATTCTTTATAGTTTTGGAGATATAGCACAAAATGTAAACTCAATTGGTATACCTATTTTCAATTTCTTTTGTATTTACATAACAGCCTCATCTTCAGGGTTGCATATCAGGAGACAACAAGACACAAGCTAAGGTTGAAGCCTTGCACAATGCATTTCAGAGGTCAAGGTCAATCAGTTAAAAGTAAATTATACGCTCCTAAAATAGGAACCTACACCTTTAAGTGAATGTACTGTTTTTAATTTGAACTTTTCAGACTAACTGTTCTAGACAATGCATCCGCTGATATAATCAACATTAGTTCCTCTGATTCTGATTCGGATTCTTCTTTCAAGGTTGGATATTTTGTATATTATTACAAGTTACAATTGTGATTGCACTATCGATTTAGGCAAGACCGGATTCATACTTCGATCCATATCATCATCATACTTCCGTCGAGATACATGACACGCATCTTTGCGAACTATCGATAAATATGCTATTCATATAGCTTGCTATTATTAAGTCTTAACCCTCAGTCTTGTCTGTAACACGTCTTTTCTGAGAGAGGGGAGGGTGGTTTATACATCCAATGTTAGGCACGATTCCCAATTCATGACGAAAGCTTTTCCGTCATAAGAAACTACTTGACGCAGTTGTCTGCATCATGATGCACAAACATATTGAGTCATGTAGAAGAATTGCGTCAGGGCTTCTATAATTATGAAAATTACTTCAAATACAGGGTGTCCACGAATGATATATACCCAGTTTTCGGATTTTCTTGTGGACCAGTGAGTAACGTTTTGGTCAAATCTTGTTTATTTTCAAGTTTAACATGTCTTTAGATTTCTGGAGAATTTTATTTTTTTCAAATCGTTTGTTCCTGTTGAAAGTTATACAGATTTTTCCAAACGGGGTATATTTAGCGAATTGTAAATTTGAGAAATTGTTGAACTGAAACCCTCTCTTTCTTTTCTAAAGTTAAAACGTATAATACAATTTAAGTTTTATTTATTGACTGTAATGGATATAAAGGGTGTCCATGGAAAGTAACGATTCGATTCTGGATACACTTGAACAGCCTTACAATGACCAATTTTGTAAAGTAAACGTTGCAAAAGATAGCAGTTGTCTTATTAGCGATATTGCAGTCCCGGAAGCTCCATTCATTCTTAGGGTGAGTTTATTACAATTGATTCACCGTAGGAATGAATAGAAACTTATATAATAATAATAATATATATATAATAATAAAGGAACATTTATATAGCGCTCTAACGGAAATCACAGCGCTTTACAAAACGAAACTTAGCAACAAAAATAAATAATATACAAAAGCAATAAACAAAATCTGTACAAGAAACAGAGACACTACTTCGGAAACAAATGGGTTTTCAGCATACGTTTAAATGCAGAGGCAGACGGCGCCTCTTTGATGCTGACCGGAAGCTGGTTCCAAAGCCGGGGACCACAGATTGGAAAAGAATTGTCTCCGGCTTGACGTTTAGAGCGTGGTACAGCAAGCCTGGTAGCATCAGACGAGGAGCGAAGTCGGCGTCTACTGTCCATATTGGAATTCGGATCATTGTATAACTGCACAAAATCAATGAGGTAAATTTGAGCCTGGAGATTGAGAGTTTTGAAAACATACAATAAAATCTTGTACTTGATCCTGTCCTTGACAGGCAACCAATGAAGAGTGCACAACAATGGTGACGAGCTTTGGTCTCTACCACAAGCAAATATTAAGCGCGCTGTTTTGTTCTGAAGACGCTGAAGGCGTTGCAGATAAATCTACTTCGAACCATACAGCAAAGAGTTAAGACCAAAGCCCGCACCGCATGAAGGCAAGCTTCCCTAGTTATAAACCTTCTAACACGCCATAGATTTCGGATATGAAAATTAAGGCTGGGGTAGACCTTCAAATGGCATACATGTTTTTTGTACTCTAACTCTCAAACTAATTGTATAAACTATATAAAGGTATACATTTTTAGACGCGGATTTTTACCCTGAATATGATGATATCAGTTTGTGACCAAAAATGACAATTTTGGCAAAAAAATGCCAAAAACCATATTTTATAAGCCAAACTAAAATTTGCATTTGTGAAATGTTGAACTTTTTTGCTTTTTGAAATCTAGAAACAAATGTCTCGGAACGGTTTTCTCAAATTTTTGATTTTTTTCTTAGTTTAAAACAAAATGCCAGAAATAGGTCAAAAAATGTAAACAAATCCCACCGCTGCCACCAAAATGGCAATTTTTGGCCTATTTTTGGCAATTTTTCAAAAAATAAGACAAAAATCAAAAATTTGAGAAAACCGTCCCTAGACATTTGTTTCTAAATTCCAAAAAGCAAAAAAGTTCAAAATTTCACGAATGCAAATTTTAGTTAGGCTTTCCAGAAATGTTTGTGACAAAATGACGATTTTTGGCATTTGTTGCCAAAATCGACATTTTTGGTCAAAAACCGATATCACCAATATATTCAGGGTAAAAATCCACTTCTAAAAATGTATACTTTTATATTTTCTATGCATATAGTTTGAGAGTTAGAGTACAAAAACCATTTATCCTAGTTGAAGGTCTACCCCAGCCTTAACACTCTTACAAATGGCACCAATTTGATAAGACATAGTCATGGAAGCATCAAAGATTACACCAAGGTTCTTCGCATTTGACGAGGCACGTATGGTGATATCACCCAGCTGCAGATTAATTTCAGGCAAATTACCAAGGACATTAGGTGTGGCAAAAACGATGAACTCAGTTTTGTCACGATTCAACTGCAACATATTCTAAGACATCCAGTTGTTTATTTCGGATACGCAGGAAGAGAGTTCGCCGAGTGCACGTTCACAATCACCAGAAATCTTTGGATCAAATTCACAAAACAGCTGGGTGTCATCAGCATAGGAGTGAAAACGAATATCATGAGCTCTAATAATATCACCTATAGGGTGCGTATACATGATAAATCCCTGTGGCCCTACTATTGAGCCCTGGGGAACAGAATAGTTGAGTTTTGTTTGGAAACCGTATTATTTATCATAACTCGTATACTGCGGTCCTTAAGATATGTTCTGAACCATTGTAACACATAGCCAGTGATCCCAAAGCGACTCTCAAGCCAATGAATCAAGATGTTATGGTCAATCGTATCAAAGGCTGCACTCAAGTCAAGTAATACGAGCATGACAGCCTTGTTGTTATCCATGGAGTGCAGAATGTTACTTTTCACATGGAGCAGGGCAGTTTCCGTGGAATGTGAAGCTTTATACGCCGACTGAAACTTCTCACCAATGTTGTGGTCACTTACATGCTGTATCACTTGACTTGAGGCAGCCTTCTCAATTATTTTTGCGATGAACTTTATGTTGGCGACCGGTCTGTAACTCTTGAGAGCATTAAGGGTCCATTGTTGACTTCTTAATAATAGGTGTAATTAGAGACTGCTTTAAAGTCTGAGGAAAAATTCCACATAATAAAGATCTATTAGCAATTCTGCTGATGATGGGTAATAAGCAATCTTAGTTCTTCTTAACTAGCCATGACGGCAGAGTATCAAAAGTCCGAAAGTTGGCCAAAAACAGGCATATATGTATCGCATGATACATTTGGTTCTTGCTTATACTCACCATCAACAGTGATATTTGATCTAATATTCTCAATCTTTTCAACAAAGAAAGTCAAAAAGTTATTTGCAAGATTAGCATCAGAGTCTGCCATAGGTAATGTCTTTGTAGATGTATTTAAAAGACCCTTTAGTGTTCTAAATATTTCTTTAGAATTCGAACTCCTGAATCTGTCAGTAAAAAATTCTTGCTTAGCATGAACAATCATTTGCTTTGTTTCTCTGTGTCATAAGTACATTGTAATCATCATCATTGCGAGTTTTGCGCCACTTGCGTTCCAGACGCCTTCTAATACGTCTTTCGCGATGGATATTATCATTATACCACGGAAGACGGGGTTTAACGATACGATCTTTGGTTGTAATTGGACAAAATTCATCAAGTGTTGACAACGTGATAGATTCATACATGTTACAGAGCTTGTTTGGATCATTACAGTCAATAGGTATTCCTTTTAAGGCGGTCGTCAAGACATTCACGAAACCTTTCCTGGTCAAGTTTCTTATAATCACGCGATGTGTGCGATACTTTCAGGGGTGGGGTTTCTCATACTTAACAGTACACATAATGATGTTATAGTCTGAATATATAAGGGGATGAACATTAGAATATTGTATAATATCATCGTCCTGTCTGGTTATTATTAAATCCAGAGTATTTCCAGACTTATGTGTAGGCTTAGTAATGTATTGTCTGAAACCATAGGTAGATAAACTTGAGAGAAAGCGTTTGGTGTCCCATTTGGCCGGTTTATTGACTTGCACATTGAAGTCGCCTATAATTATTAGTTGACCACGTGTAACACAAATATCATCCAAAAATTGTTCAATCTCTGTTAGATATTCAGAGTGTTTAAGTCTGTTTTCAGTAGAGGGTGGGAGGCGGTACACTGCGACATACGGAATGGATTTTGTTTTATCTGTTATACATACATGTTCAAATGTGGAAGAATCAAAACTCCAGTGGGGGAAATTATGAGGTTAAGAGGTTTCTTAAACACAACGCCTATACCTCCATGAGCATCAGTACCACCACGGGGAATGTTAATGAACTCATAGCCGGGTGGGGTGCACTCCCCAATTTTTACAGGGTCATTTTCAACAAGCCATGTCTCATTGATAAACATTATATCCACATCGTATTCAAGAATGTGATCCGTTAGGATGACAGTTTTGTTCCCAATTGATTGAGCGTTCCAGGAATGAACACAAAGATTGGAATAAGGTTTAACTCTTGGTAATGTTTTTAAGTTATTCAAGTTTTTGCCATTTTGTCTGGTGAAAGTACAGTGTTCAAGGTGGTATAATGAATTAGAGCCGGTTATTACAACGGGGATTTGGTTGTGTCTTATTCGTCCGCGTCTACCACGACGTCTCCAACGCTTATTTTTTAGGAAACGCTTGTTAAAACAGGGTTGATGTTGGTAACAGGGGGAACGTAGTAACCCCATGGTTGCAAGTTGTTTACACACTAGTATTTCACTAGAGAGTTTACAACCTTGATCATCAGGGCGAGAAAAACTCAACAGAAAATTCGGAGAGTATGAAAAGCGGCTAGATTGATTAGCAGTCATGGTAATCGGAAGTGATTGAAAACTGTCAATATGCCTTACCCAAGGCCGGAATCGATCGTAATCAAGATGGTTGGTGCTGTGTATAAATCCTGTAGGCCTACCTTGCCAATCTGATATATAAGTTGACAGAAATATCGTCCAAATGACGGCAATTCCAGATAGCAAAATCAGTTCGAGGTACATCATTCTGATCCAGGATGTATAGCACATAAGATCACAGATAATTCGACGGAAAATAACATCCCTGACTTGCAGAAATTGAAAATTGCCGGGAGAACGAAAGCGACCGTGTTCAGCGCTACGCTCTCGTAATAACCATGGACTGAAATATTGCTACTTGATACTCGTTTTATTGACCTTACGTTGTTTTAAGGATAGACATTTAGTTTACTATTATGCAATAATTTCAAGTATTTTTAGGAGTTATATTAACATATGGTTGCATTTTTAAAATGAACACGTTTTTGCATTCAGTTTCCATATCTGATTAAGACTACCTCGCTATTCCGAGAAGGATAGATTCAGAAGTCTGTAAGATAATACATTTGTAGATCATAGAACCTTAGGAAGAAGATTTGTATTCTTTGAGTTTTACAAACATTGGTAAGTGTGCAAGTATTTATTATACCTGCATGCTCTTTGTACAGATCAAATCCACGTTTGCATCGATTTTGAATTACGTCATGGCACAAAGCAATGAAGCATGATATTTTAATGAAACCTATGGAAAATGTAGGAGACTTAACCACTTTTGTAGAAATGATGTTGGTTTTATGAAAAATTATGATTTAATATTATTTCTGATTTTTTGAAACCGGGTATAAATCATTCGTGGACACCCTGTATATGCGTTTCTCCTGATATTTTTGCGTCCTGACTCAAAATACCTTTCGTCATGGTTCTTGCGTCAAAGCCATCCGAATATCTGAAGATATCCGTCATGAATTGGGAACAATGCCTTACTTGTTTGGTACTATATCAGATGGTATAGCGTTTCCCTTTTCCATTGATACCAATATCATGACATTTTTATTTACAGGATTCCGATTCGTCATTTATGAACACAGACAGCGAAGCAGAACATGTAAGTTAACCTGCTATCATTGGTTTTGTCTTTAGTTGACATTTTCAACCTTAATGAGAGTGATAATTAATGAACTCCTCATATCATATCATTGTTTTGGATTTATAAATATCATTAACACTTAAGTGGTCAAGGTCCTCCACATGCCCGTTAGTTGTCAAGGGGAGGGGGTCCATATGGATCCAACACCGAAAAAGCACTTTCGGGACGGAATTTTACGTAGAAACTCTGGTCACAGGTAAAGTACCAGGTGTCCCAAAATTAAAATGGTTACATGAAGAAAAACGATCGTTTGCAAAAACTATAGTAGTTGGAGAATTTAAACTTTGCATAACTCTTAATACAACCCTTTGCTAGGTATTTGCAAAATTTTGATTTCATAGCGGTATTATTTTCTGAGTCATTAACAAAAATAAATACCTTTTTAGAAGCGTATTTTTTCAAAATTCAACAAAATCGTAAGCATGTTTTATGTAATTTTAACACCGTTTAACCCATGTAAACCTGATATTGACAGACCTAAAGTTGCTTTATACCATAGTATAGGGTACGGTTTCCTCTTTCTATTTATACCAAAATCATGAAAACCCGACAAGCTTTTAGGTCGAAAATTAGGTCGAAATTTGATTTAGGGCAAAAATGGATACCAATTAAAAATTTATTATTTCGGCTATTTCTGAATGTTGATCAGACTTTTGCTATTAAAAAATAAAGAAAATTATTTTTTTTCAAAATGTACGCAAGTTTAGAGTTTAAACAGTTAAAGAATTAATGTTACCCGTGAAAATGTGAACATGCTTTATGCGTATTCATCAACTCTCGCTCCACAACTTGATTGACAGGTTCAATATAAACAACTCATTCCGGAATGCATGGAATGCTGATATCCCTAATTTGCATAATAGATATACTGAAAGATAGTTCCATTATTATTCATTCAAAATTTTACCAACTTTGGTTCAATAAAAAGTATGGGTCTACAAGATCATTTGGAAAAAAGAATGCACATTAAAACATCACAAAACAAGGTATGCTTATTATTGTGTTGAATTTTGAATAAATGCGTTTCTAACATAGGTATATACCTTTGTTGAAAACTCAAAAAACTATTTAAGCTGTAATTTAAAAATCTTACAAATATCTATAACAGGGTTTTATTATAATAGGTGCAAAGTTTCGTTTCTCCAACTGCTATAGTTTTAGCACACGGTCATTTTTCTACATGTAACCATTTTTTGGGACACCTGGTACTTCAAAAGAACTACAACAAAGAAACAATTTCGAAAATCGGACAAACCGTTTCAAAATGGCGGCCAAGACTAAATTTGCCGTATCGCGTCAAATCTCCCCCCCCCCAAAAAAAAAAAATAAATAAATAAAAATAAATAAATAAATATAAAATGAAAACTCACTCCCCAAAGGAATATTTTATGGGCAAAACATGTAAAGGCGTGGGAAGGGGTTTTTGCGCTGACGCGTAAAAAACAAATGTTGGGTCCATATGGACCCCCCTGAACACTTATGTGTTCACATTGAATACGAACTAGACATAATTACAAAACGTTTTGAATTATTTTGAAAGTCACATTCTTTTCATTTAGGCACACGTTGGAATTACTCTCATGGAAATTTACCGAAGCAGTGTCATGTTACTTCATTTGAGTAAAATGTGTGTTTTTCATTTCTTTCCACGAACTTGGTATACAGGCATACACAACATGAAAAATATTTTATTATTGTTAATACTGCGTTATTGAACCGCTGTTTAATGGGTTCATGTATTTATTTTTTGACAAAAATGCACTGTTACAATGAATGCAGGCCTTAAAAGTGTTTAAATTAGTTGCAGAATTAGGTGTTGAACTGTAATGTTTGTTTCCATAATTAAATTCAATCTTTTATCTAAAAAAATGCTAAATTTAGACTATCATTTTAGCCGATATTTTAAAATTTGATTATTGGTGGCGCTATTCATTTTTGAAATTAATTATATGCATGTTTTCCCAGAAACGTTTGCCATTAAGGAACTGTTGAATAGCACTGCCAAGGACTTGGACTTGGCCAAATCTACGAAATTGGACTTCAACCAGAGTTTCCATTGTCCTGAAAGCAATAAAAACCCAATTCCTTGACCTTAAGGCTTTCAAGTGCTGTCATAATTGATGCCCCTAATGAATATAATAAGCAGTACTGGTACGCGTCATGCGTGAGCAGATCATAACGTAGTTGGTTTCAAAAAAACTATTGTTTCCAAGAATTTACACAATTTACTAAATTCAACGTGACTACATATTGTTTTGTTTAATTTTAATAAGTCAAAAAGCATATGAAAATGCTTAAATTTCAAATTGTGTCCAACTGAAAAGCATATCTCAAAGATTTGCATCTATAGATAAACAAGGCATTGAAAGTGAATCAAGTTCTTTCTGACACACTCCTATTATGTATACACTATTATACTATGGTTAAAATCAACCCAATTGCTAGGTTTTCGAGAGGGAAAGGCTGTCTTTGGACACTTTGAACTGTTACAGAAAATAGAATCGGTCGATGGGGACTAAGCAGTCAAGACATTTTTTTTAGGTAAAGTTCTTTGCTTTGAAAGTGCTTTCATAACAGTATTTATTATATTTCGTTTACAATTATTGTCTGTAGGTGGTTAAAAAGTCGATCCCTGGTGAGCTTTTTGCTGAAAGGATGCAACCTTTTCAAATGTGAGTACAGTTAGAGTATAACTGAGGAAGAATTTATTCTTAATACCCTTTTAAATAAGCTTAGCTTTTTTAGCGCACATGTTCTATTTTTTGAACTCAGCAATCCGTCCAACATCTGAAACCTTTCACATTTTTTTTATCTTGCCCTATAAATTTTTATATGCATTCTTTACTAATAAATTAGATAAATCTACATCGAGGTACACTTTTAAAAACTAAACCTACGGATGTGAATTATATAATGTTCTGAACGATTGCAAAAGTCCATAATTTGCACATTTCTATTGGAACGGTACGTTGGAGCGTAGTAAAACTATCGTGAAAGCATACAAATCGTGCACGAATTCAAATAGTTTGTGTTTTTAATCTTACAGATGCAGCCAGTGTCAATCGCCCTATACACATTTTCACAGTGAGAGTAAGATAGATTTCCAACATGCAATAATGTTTGCTTTTCTTTCAAACCAAGATTCTTGGTGTACAGCTGTTCCAAACAACATTCGAAAATCTGCATGTTTTCTATTAAGGATTAATGATCAAGACGATAGTAACAACGATGGGATGTGCTGGAAAAAACAGAAGGGAGAGATTTCTAAACAGTACATTTTAGAAAAGAGAGATAGAAGACCCTACAAAGTTTTCCCAAAAAGAAAGGATATAAAACACGTTCAAAGAAACTGCAGAGTTATAAAGGCCTTTAAAAGTGTGTGGGTCCATTCTTTGGTAAAAGAAATCCAGAAAATTACCATTCGTATTGAGGGGCATCCAGTAGTATTCGTCCAATACTGTGGCGTGCATAATCAACCTGAACTTAGGAGTGGAACTCCTAAAAAACGACAAAGCACATCAACAATAATCGCGGATGAAAAAGGTACGGAACGTGCTGTCTATAAAGTCATCAAGAAATTGATCAGCAACATGGACAATGATGAAACATCTGAAATCGTTCCTCATAACGCCCCGCCTAGATATAAACCAGTGACTTGGCTAAAACAACAAAAGAAAGACAAACACAAAGAAAGAAGTGTCATAGACGGTTATACTAAAATGGCAGGGGATGTTGATGGGTTCATTAGATGCCGACAAGTCAGTGCGAATGGGTTGTCTATTGTCCTATTTAACAACAAGCAAATTGCAGACGTTAAAAACTTTTGCTGCAATAATGGTCTTGCTTGCAGCGCTCTAGGAATCAATACAGCCTTTAAAGTTGGATCATTCTATGTAGTTACAACTACTTACAAGCACCTGTTACTTAAGACAAAAACAAGATGTAACTTTTCAACGTGTATAGGCCCAATGATGGTAACTGATAGATTAGATAGAGAAAGTTATCGAGTATTATTTGACAACATGACCAGAGATACGCCTGAACTGGCCTCATCATTGAAGGCTTTTGTGAGCGATGGGGATACGGCGCTGCAGCAAGCCGCAAATGAAGCATTTCCCGATGCGCGTTCACTTATATGCCTTACACACATAGAGAGGAACATCAAATACAAAATATTACATACATTACAACTCTCCAGCCTATTCTACAACACAGTCATAACAGATTTATCAGGAGATGAACAGAGTGAGGGGTTGATTCACTCCCCTTCACATAAAATATATAAGAAAAACCTTTCAAAATTAACAACGAAGTGGAACAGGTTTGAAGCATTAGAATACAGCCATAGGGAACCACAATTTTCCACGTATTTTAAACGTCATCTAGCCCAACATATATACGACCACTGCTTGGTAAAAGATGCAAGAAAGCTCCATCTTATCAGTGATAATCCAGACAATAACCCACCGGAGTCATTTCATTCATTGACGAAGCGATGGAAACATGATGACGTAAAAGACATCGCATCATATATTCAAGATTTGCATGATTTAGTAAGATCGCAGCAGATTGACATTAGAAACGGGTTAACTGCTGAAAAAGATGGACTCCATGATGATCACAGGGACTATTGTTGCGAGAGACAAAATATGTATGGAAAAAGGAGTGAAGTAGGAAGTAATGACATAGATAAAAGTCCCATAAGAATAAAACCAGAGTTTGCATCATCATGTACAGCCGCTCAAGCAGTCCCTGACTCAGACAAATCTTCTGAACAGAATAACGATACCATAAGTGAAAACTGTCTAGATTCTTTAGCATTCTTGTCTATTGACCAAAGAAAAAAGATCATAAGCAGTGCAATAGGTGCACATTTTAGGGAGGGATTTGATGATGCAACGTTAATATTTAAGAAAGTTGGTACATCGACGTTTTGGACGACAAGAAAAACAACTTTGGGCAAATATATCTGTAAATGTCCTTCATACAAAGTATTTCAAATCTGTGAACATACATTACGACATTCCGCAAACGATGCAAATCTAAAATCATATGTTAAGTTAATATCAAGTGAGGCTAGTAATGCAAATATTAGTATAAGCTTTCACGGAAGTGACGGTACTTGCAAGAAAGGAGCTGACACTAGAAAAAGGAAGAAAAGGTGCCACTCATCCCAAAGAAATCCATTATCAAGTAAGTTAGAAGATTTTGAAGAATCTCATCATTTTAGGTGCCAGTTTAAAGGACCGTTAAAGGTATCTTTTACTCCTGTGGAACAAGTACAGAAATCATCCCCTAAACCAGTTGTGCCACCAACTCTAGGGGAACCTTTCCTGGTTAAACTTGTTGCAAGAACCCATGTTCGAGTATGTTTTGGTTGTTCTGGTTCACTTAGTCAAACTGAATTGTGTGTATCACATAAGCAGGTATATGTGTTTTATAACAAGCATCAAAAAGAGTGGATACAAACTAAAGGAAAGAAATATTTTCACGTAGCAGCTGACTGCATCAGAGCGGGGAATAATCCCGATTTCCATGATGGACTACTAGTGTATGAAAGTTAAGTGTAATCATATTTACATTAACTAGCATAAGGATTGGACGGATTCAGGTAATCACAAGATCCTATCATATGCCAATATTTTCAACTTTTATATTTTTGTGCATGCCAACTGATTGGCTGAAGTGTTTCTTTTTAAATGGTTACTAATGACTCATTAGGATAATGATGCAGAAATAATCATTTACCCATGTCGCTTAGTGCGACATTTGCTTTCAAAGTAAAACAACATATGGATTTGTCTTCGGTCAATTATAGAGGCCCTGCATGTGACGTAGAATACCGTGAATATGGCGGATTGCTCAAATGCATTAGATAGAAGTGTGGCTATTACCAAACACCTCATATTGTCCCATCAATAAAAATGCACCATTATCAGTAGGTTAATTACAGTATTTTGTTGAATAGACTGTGATACGCCATATTTACGGGAGAGGTCATCAGTCCAAATCCTTTGTTTGGTATCAATCAATAAAAGCATGCAAGGCCTCTATTGTTCTTGTCTGATTGCATTGTATGGCAGAGTGTTTTATAATAAATTATTTATTCTTCAGTAAATAAATGGATATTGGTGTAGACTTTATTTATTTATTTCTATGCCTCCATTTCTCTTATTATTCCCACCTATGTTTAATGGTAACTAGGGTTATCAGATAAAATACCATTAGCAATTTTTAAGCTTTATCAATAACGTCATATATTCAACGATGTTCAGTTATTGAACAATAGACCTATTTTAGAGACAGATACAATTTAGTAATTTCATCTTGCAACTGCATTGTTCAATTCTTTTGTTGACCTTGTTTCTTGATTATAAGTTTTGAGTTTCCTAATCTCGGGATATTTCTTTTGAAGGTATGTATTCCGATCTTTAAAACAATCTAACATACACCTTTTCAATATTTGTAGGGTCATCAGCTACATATTAAAGCAATTAAAGAGTTAGTTGACTTGCAAAACGGCTTGTATCCAGTTTGTACTTTTTGAGAAAAGGGCAAACAACTGCTAAGACATCAGAATGTGTTGCAAAATTCATGATAATGACTTTAGTAATTCTGAACGAATATTTCTTTAAAAATAAGGTGTAATTTAGATAATTCATCAAATAGTTTTTTATTAATTGACTATTGATTTTTTGCTGAAAATGGATGTTAGCCGTTTTGCAGGGAAACTCATCACATTTCAACTTAGGAACCACCTTTCCTCCAAATTTTTGCAATTTGTTTTTATTCTTCATATGATGTACTTTATAAATACCAAATTTCTACATTAGGTCATGTTTGATAAAAAGTTACCATATAAGGGCATTATGCCGTTTAATGCCCAAATATGGGTCATACAATGTCTATATTTGGGCATAAAAGTAACATTTTGGGGATTTTTTACCCACTTAGCGAGACTTTTTCAACAAATTGTTTTGCCAGGATGATCACAAGTTGAAGGTCTGTAAGAATCTATCAAAAAACAAAAAAAACAAAGAAACTAATGGGACATTAGTTCTGTTACCATGCCATTAATTTGGTACTATTTTAACCATATCTTTTCAACAAATCATAATATGGATTTGAAAATTCACAGAAGTCATGGTATCAAAATTTCTAATTTGAGTTAATGTGATCGGAGTACACACCTTTAACTTATCTTAGAGGTAAACGGATTTAAATTCATGGAACCAAATGACTAAGAGAAAAAAGGCATAATTATATAGATAGCACTAAACTGTTCGAATCTGGTGTGTGTGTGTGGGGGGGGGGGGTCACTCAAGTGTAATGTTGCAAACATAGCGTGACCACAGTATTTCAAAACATCCCCTAAACGATGATTGTTTCTGAAGCCACAATATACCCTTTTTCCCTTATTCACACCACTAAATCGTGATTTTACCGATTCCATTATCACACTAGGGTTTGAAAAAGTACCCTATTTCTTTTTGAGCTTTTTTTTTATAAACCTAAACAGTTTCACACCCTTCAATCCTAAAAAAACAACCCTAATTCACCTTTTTCTTGGTCCCGCTATGCCTGCAAAATTATACTTGAGTGGCTCCCCGGGATTCAAATCCATAGTTTACAAATAGTTCACGAATAGTTCAAAAGAAAAAATCAGTAGTTTCTCTTAACTAATTCTACTCACGCTGACACTGATACACTCGAGACATTGTTTGACGACAAAGTGTAATAATGATGGGATTGTCATGCAAACAACAGCGCACACGTATTATCGCCTAACTCAAGCGCTGTGCAATTTCAACTCAGCGGGGATTCTGCTGGATTCTGATGTCTAATTGGACTGATTCTGCGCATTTAAACTTCAGCGAATCACCGATTTGACCTTATGAATGTGGGTCTAATATTATACATT
>JXSR01S015764.1:8841-23968 GCA_000969725.1 Ophiothrix spiculata
GAGGCCCCTTACCCGTATTTTTTAAAACAGAATATAATCCTACAGAATGATCCATTTCTAAAAGCCTATTAAAATCCTTTTGTAACCATGTTTGTCTCACCAGCACTTGAAATATGAATGGTTTTAATAATGCCGGAGTTATAATCAATAAATGGCCCAAGACAATGGGATATACATGGTTAACTCATGGGTTAAGATCCGTTCATACTAGCGCTGCAGAAGACTGCAGTGCGGTTAATTTACCGATATATTAATTATTTTTTGATTAACTTTGTGCAGCTTGACGCAGTTCTAGGTAAAATGTATTTAACTTCATTGTGATGCCACACTGCAGTTTCCAGCAGCAATGTGTGCAGTACGGTAAAAAACGCACCACACTGCAGTTGTGGCGTACTATGAACGGTACTTTACAACCTGGTCACATAAGCCGCAACGCCGGTATGACACCATGAATGCTTGCAATACCCGGTCGGACGCCGGTGGTTATGTGACCATAACTGAAGACATCGCATACAAGCCGCAAGGTTTTAACTCGGAATTAAATTCTTGCAGCATGCTTCCAGCGTCTCTAAGGCTCATGGACACTGGTCGGACTCCGGTGGTTGGACACCGACCGGTGTCTGATCGGTGTCTGCTGGTATGACGCCGTAAACACATTGTGACCTCGCCGCAAGGTTATGTGACCAGGGTAATAGGCTTTTGCTCAATTTAACTACTCCTTTGTCAAATTATGCAATTATTATAATAAAAACTTGGAATCTTTTAGCTTCAAAGTGACATAATATATTTATGAGCATATGTTGACAACGGAAAAAAATATTGCCTCCCTCCACACCCATATTTATCTTATAAACTGAATTATTCCAAATATAAATACCTAGGCTCAACAAAAACTACGACAGCAAACTGCACCAAAGACATAAAATGTCCGATTGCAATTGCCAAGCGCGGAACGATTGAGCTCCAGGATCTGTGAAAGGACAGGAATCTCTCACTCCCAACTCAAAATGAGGTTAGTGAGAACACTGGTGTGGATTGCTTTAGTTTACTGAGCATGGATGCTATGCAAAGCAGACGAAAACAGGATTCTGGCAACTGAAATGTGGCTTTGGAGAATGATGCTAAAAATTAGCTGGAAAGAGAAAAGAACCAATGAACGCATATTGAGTGAGCTGAATATAAAGAGAGCTGTTGGGGAAGATAGTTACCCTGAAGATGAGCTACTTTGGCCACATCCTAAGAGGTAGTGGTAGTCAGACCGCTTTGCAGATCATTGAGGGAAAAGTGGAAGGTAAGAGAAGAAGAGGAAGACAGAAAAAGTGCTGGTTTGACAACATCAGAGAATGGACGGGACTAGGCTACACAGAGGCCAAACGACTAGCACGAGACGGAACAAGATGGAGAACTACAGCCAGAAGTAGTAGCCAATCATCAGAAGTGATGGAGGCATTGAGGGATTCAAGGGGATTCCAAATAGGGGTTTATTTTTGAGGTGTTAGAACAAGTTTGATCTTTTATCACCTTTGAATATGGATTTTGCTTTGGGGATAGGATCTCATTAAAAGACGAAGGTTTACAATTGTTAAAGGTGTAGGTTCTAATTTCAGCATGTGTATAATATACTTTTAATTGATTGACCATGACCTCTGAAATGCATTGTGCAAGGTTTCAACCTTAGCTTGTTTCTTGTTTTCTCTTGAGAGGCAAAAGAAAGTATGCAACCCTGGGGATGAGGCTGTTATGTAAATACAAAAGAAATGGAAAATATGTATAGCAATTAATTTTTCATTTTGTGTTATATCTCTGAAACTATATAGACTTTGGAGATGAAATTTTGGATTCTAATCATAAAAATACAGACTTTCATTTGGCACCAAAATATATACATCTTCTGGTTGAGCCCTTGGGGATGAATATGTGATCGGAACCTACACATTTAACAAAATTGTAATTGACAATAGAAGTATCAAATTAATCTTACCACACAAGAGACCTGTCAAAGGAGATGAAAGTTGATTGTCTTTTACAGAAGCAAATTAGGGCAATTTGCTTATAAATTAAACAATAAAACTTCTGGATTCATCAATTTTGATTTTTTTGAATTTGATTTTTTTTTTTTGGGGGGGGGGGCGAAAGTGTGTCCATAGGTCCTCTTCCATAAGAAATTTGTAAACAATGTTTTTTTTTCTACACAAATTTGTTACTGTTCATACAAAAGCTGTACAACCAATTGTGACCATACTATTCTTATGAATGCTGTACGACCAATTTCAACCATAGCTTTTACACACAGAGTTAATCTACTTTTTTAATGCATATACACACACAAAAATATTCAGTTTGACTTTGATTTTATTGGATTTTCTCAATAATTTTGAAATCATGCATCCATGCATGAGTATAATACACTTATATAAGTATTGTACTCTGTACAATTTATATATAATTTTAATTACATTTTGGCTCATTTTATACAAATGTCAATATATTTTTTTTCAACAAAGCATAACAACCATTTTCAACATTTTTCCAGACTCTTGCTGAAGTATTTATTACACTTAATATAAAGCAGCTATGAATTCCCATACATGCTAGCTATAATATACTGCAATAGCTGCTTTATGCCACACTGTTCTTGACAGCAACTTACATACCTGAGACACATCAACAAAATAAATATTCATGCGAGTTGATATACAGAGATCAAAGATACAGTTAAGAAACTACCAATAGTTTGCGACTGGGTCAAGGCTAGTTATGCATGGTAAAGCATACATACAGCATTTCTAAACATGACAGTTCGCACATGCCCAATGTACAGTCTAGCTATTTATGCCAAATTGAATGTATGCCACCAGCATTCTTAGTTTAATTGCTTTTACAATTAGTGCTCAATGTAAGTTGCTTTCCATTGCAGAGTATATTCCATTGCAGAGTATATAACTTTTTTATTAATAAATTACTCAATGGATCAGTTTATACTTCTTATGAGCTACCAAATATTTGGTACAAGTCATTGTTATCTTATAATCTAATATTTAATTACGGGTCGAGGGGGGGGGGGATACTCGATGGAAAGTGGAAAGGTGGGTACATGGACGTGCGACCAAGAACAGTTGCATTTCTGGCCTCTCAGGTTTACCGAAGGCCCCTCAAAAATTGTACAAATAGTTTATACTGTATATCGGTTGAATTTTTAACAAATGACTATATTTAGACCAAATTTTCCTTTGGTTTACCAATCCGGTAGCGCATCCGTACCCAACCGAAATCCGAGTACCCACCCCCAGGATAATTCCAGTGTAGTTTCTAATATTAAAGGAGGCTTGGAGATGAAAAATCAATACACCACATTTGAGGAGTATTTGATGTCAAATGTTTGGTGGTTTACAACACCAAGCATTCGTTATTGATTAGACAATTCATTGGAATTAATGTAATAACAAACACTTGTTGCACAAAATATTTGGTAGCTCAAAAAGAAGTATAAACTGACCCAATGACTCCTATAATGTGACCTTGAAGTGGTATAACACTGAATCTGTTGAATATATGTGGAGCTTTTTAAGCATTTGCTTATCATAGATATTGGCATATTTAGGACTAATACTTTTGGGTGTTTTCTATAGTTCAAATGGCTGAGAAGTCAAAAATCTAAAATTAGTGTTATGGTAGACCAAAACGAAGGAGATCCCTTAATAAAAACACCTCGTGATGTTTGTAAACCATTATAAGGTTCAACAATTTGAATTTGCCTGGTTTCCATTTAATATTAAATAGTTTTAGGACAATTTAGAGGTTGAATAGGTGAATGAGTAAAAACATAATCACCTGTAATTAATTTTTCACTTTTGAAATAACTTTCACTGAGTGATCCTTATTTGAATGTTGAAAATAAGTAGACTCAGTACAAAGATTCTGCATGAGATACACATTTTTTGAGAAAAAGAGGAAATTGTTCCAAAAGGGGAGAATCATTGCAATGTTGGGGGGAAAATGCCGAAATGGACTGAAAACCACAGATAAATTTCACATTTAGCCTCAAAGAAAGCCTCTAATAAATTGACGGCAATCAGCTTGTTTGAGGAACTCTTGCACCACTCAAATTTAACATACATTCAACAAACATTCAGAAAAAACATAGGATAGATAAAACTTTTGTCTATTCAATTTCCTCATATTTAAACTACAAATTATTGACAGACACTAAAACCCATAAATAAGAGAAAATATCTAGGAACATGAAAATAATGATTAAATCACACTGTAATCTATAATAGCAAATGGCTGTTGTAATTTTGGAATGTTTCATGTGGAATGCTCTACTATATGTAAAATACAAGTTATTTTTTTCAGCATATTTTTCAAATATCATTTAATGGCCAATTTTGTTACAATTTTGTAAGCCATTGCATGTGCAATCATTTGTTTTTAACTCTATGCGTAGCGAGCGGTTGCGCATTATATCCACACAGTGGCGCCTTGTCATAAAGCCACTCCTTAAAAGCGATAAACATCTTAATTTGATCATTGTGAATGATCACTTTATTAAAACTGGAGGGAATGATTAGTTCGTTAACTAATGAAAATTAACCAATCTTCATCTTTGATGAATGGGATGAAATGAGTTAAATGTTGGGTGACAAATTTGAATGACCAAGAGACGGTGGCATATATGACCCGTCATATCTAAAGGTACCTTAAGGTCGGCATAGTAAATTACGAGATACGGGCCATTGAAGCTGAGCATAGTCAAAAATCACATCCAAGGTTGAATTTCTAATTTCATCAGAACTATAGATTTCTAAATCAGCCCCATGCCTTTTACCAATTTGGATGTAACTTTGCAATCGAACATCCAACAACCAAAAGCAAGGTGTTATTTTAATACTCAAAATATAATCTTTCAGATGAGACCAAAAAATAAATTTTTCATTTTGGGACCCTTAAGGTACCTTTCGATATGACGGGTCACATATAACAAACTCCATTTATTAATTGGGACATCAAACTTTTTGAAACATCTGTCACAATACTTTTCTACCTGCATTTGTTCAAACCATAAACATGAAAAATAGGGTACAACTCAAAATAAACAAATAAATTCACATCATTTGTGCGTAAACATACATAAATCATACAATTATAAATGGAATGTGAAAAACAAATATAGTTTTTGGTCAAAAAAAAAATCCTATGTACTATAAAACCCAAACTAGAAGTAGACATGGTGTAAACCCACTATCTTCACAAATCATTTCTAACTTTCTAAGCCAAATTTGGTTCATCTATATATGACACAGGAGTCTAACAAGCCTATTATATTGTGGCATCAGATTAAGTCTAAAATGGGAAATTTGATTGAAGATAAAGAAGAATGAGCAAAATTTCACAGATTTAATAATAATAATAATAATATCCTGTATATATATTGCGCTATTCACCGTAGTATCATAGCGCTTGACATCATTATTATGCTGTTATTAGGAAATCATCACAACCATCTCATCTCAACTAGATCACAATCTTAGACGCAGACCAATCGGAACTTAGATTGTAATATTCCCCTAACAGCTCCCCAATAGGCTTGGGTCAATGAAGCAATCGAGATTAAATGTCTTGCCCAAGGACATAGCCCGTTAGCCGTAGTGGGGCTCGAACTCGCGACCACATGATTCGGAGTCCTGCACTGTTCCACTAGACCACACAAGCTCCCAAATTTTACACAATTCTTGGCATTTATATATAAATTTAAAATCAGATATCAAATATTACTCATTTGATATCAATTTCTAATTCAAATATTCTGTTATTTCAGTAAATGTGACATAGCTTTATAACCATATGAGTTTAGATCAAAAGTTGACCAAGTCATTATACAATAGCAAAATTAATCCGTCAAACTCCTGGGTTTACACCAATTTTAATACTGTAAAACACTTAAATTTCGCGGGGACTTTATTTCGCGAATTCGCAAGAAGTGACATTTTCGCGAGTATTAAATTTCGCGAATTTGAAATTTGTGATGATTATGTATGTCTTCCGAATTCGGAAGGCCATATATTATCTTCTAGTTTCCGATGTTCCTGTCAAAATATTACTAAAATACCTTGAAAATCTGCATGAAAAAAGCTCCAGGCATGCTGTTTAAAAACAATTGTAAGAGGTCATATTGCAGAAATAAATCAAAACTTTTACAAACAAACCCCACTCCATGGACACTTCGATTGCCGATCGACAGCCTAGCCAGAGCCAACACTGAGCTTTGTTTACAATTTACATGATGGACTTTTCCATTACAAGATAGGGGTGAGCATTGATCAGTAGATCGTCTGGCATAAAATCAAAGTGTTTTAACACATGTTAAAAAGAGCTCCATTACATATTTCAATAAAACAAATATGAACTTGGACAATATTTTCGAGTGGATTTAATTTTGCGAATTCTTTACCCTCGCGAAATTCGCGAAATTAAATACCTCGCGAAATTAACATGTTTTACAGTATGTTAATATGTCATGATAATTTGGGGATCAAATCAACACAAAAATAAATCACAAATTTCAAGAAAAATACCAACAATTCTTACATTCTTACATTTACTTTGCATCTTCATTCACTTTGTGTTTTCATTAACCAGGGACAATATAACGAAGGGAATAAACACATTTCAGGGACATATTATTATAGAACATACATGATGTGTATAATTTAAAAGGTTGTCCTACAATTAACATGTGGATTTTTTTTTTCAAATCATAAAACGAGGTCAGATCAAATAGATTAAATGTGTGTTTCTTGCGTCTTTTCAATACAAATGCTGAATAAGTGCTGGCTATTTATAGTGGGTATTTTCAAGAAATAAGTTACAATTTCAGATTATGAAGCACAAGTAGAACCAACTACAAACTGAGTGTACAATAGACCTTTTCAAAACACGACTTTCGGAGCATTTCCGAAGCTAATTTTACACTTTCTGGCAATTGCCGACAGAAAAAGTGACTCTTCAACACAATAACTAGAATGTGAAGTTCGCGTTTTCGTTAACTGGTTGCGTACGAATTCGAACTTGTTATTAGCGTTAGCACTACAGAGTCACTTTTAGTGTGATCGCCCTGAAGCGACTTGAAAGCGTAAGCTTAATCAGCCGATTTCAAATGGAAATTTCACTCTTT
The DNA here is from genome assembly GCA_000969725.1 of Ophiothrix spiculata. Lineage (NCBI taxonomy): Eukaryota > Metazoa > Echinodermata > Ophiuroidea > Amphilepidida > Ophiotrichidae > Ophiothrix > Ophiothrix spiculata. The sequence goes on from JXSR01S015764.1 coordinate 16,016, forward strand.
GTGTCGGTGAGCTTATGGTACCATCAGCCAAAAGTTGTTCAGAATTAGTGTATCTAATAAAGTATGGGTCTGGTTCTATTTATTTTTCACTTTTATAGCACTAAAATGAGAGAGAATTTTTGGAAAATTTTGTTGACAAAATCGTGCATACTAATGAGCTTGTACGTGATTGGTTGAAAAAATGGCCATGTGATCAATGTTCCGGAGATTTCCGAATGAATTTTGAAAAGGTCTATTATGAATGCTTGAAAAGCTAATTACAAATCTACACGTGCAAAAAGAAATATCATGATATTACAACAAAAATCTGAAGCTGTTTCTAGTCCCTTGCTTATATTGTCCCGGATCTTATCCACAATTAATGTCACTGGCAAAAATGTCAACAAGAACTAAGGCACATAAATATATTGCATTGTTACTGGTGCATAATTCACTATTGTTTGTGGATGTCTTTTTTGAACGTGCAAGGCCATGGCAAAATAAATGTGTGTTTCCTGTAACCCTACAATCTTGTAAAAAGTGTTTCTAAAATAAATCATGTTATCAATAAATTGACCAAAATAGAATCAACTTGAGAATTGATCTATATTGGCCATATCAATTTTTCTTACTGAACCACCTACCGATCCTCTTTTTTTCCCAACATGTTACAGCAATAGGAAACAAACAATTTATTTTGTATGGCACACCACTTCTTGTAGGTGTTCAAAAACCACATCCAAAACAGTGAAAAAGCTTTGCTAATTAAACAAATTTCATTTACATAAACAATCAAGAAACAAATTGTGCTATAGGCATCTGCAAGAAACCTTAAGTTTATACTCTGTTTTTGGTATCAAACATTTATTGCAAGAAGTAGCTATCTAGTCCACATCCTAGATACATATACTGTAAACGCCAATATTTTCGCGCTCGGCCAATTTTGGACCATTTCGCGCGTTTTTATTTCCGCGCACATGAACATTAGCCGAGTATGTAATATCCTTTGTAACAAATACACATTAATTTTCACGGTGCATTTATTTTTGCGCTAAAACATTTTTGCGCGAAAAGCGCGGAAATAAATGTAGCGCAAAAAAACCCACTTATACAGTTTGCATTAAACTCCTGTCAGTAGTATGCCGAACCCTACAACCCCTTCGCTTTAGATCCCTTCCCTTCATCATGTTCTTAGCACAAAAAAAATGTATCTTTTACAACATACACTTGACTAACAGTTGGTACATAAAGTACACTTGACCCAAAGATAAATACAACAATAATTACTGTTATTTCCGAAATATAAGCCGCGGCTTATACGTTATTCTTGGAAAACTTGTTAAATTACAAATAACAAATGATCTAAGAAACTTAATATTCTGATATTAGCGTGGGTTCTGATTTAGTTTAGCATTTGTAGGACACATGAAACGCCACAATACTTCAAGTTAGGGATTTTACGGTGCGGCTTATACACCGGTGCGGCTTATATGGCGATGCTTGAATCTTGTTTTTTATTTTTCCAGGGGTGCGGCTTATATTCTGGAAATTACGTAACTCCTCCGTAATAGACCTTTTCAAAACACGACTATCCGAGAATTTCCGAAGCTGATTTTACACTTTCTGGCAATTGCCGAAAGAAAAAGTGACTCTTCAACACAATAACCAGAATGTTAAGTTCGCGTTCTCGTTAATTGGTTGCGTACGAATTCGAACTTGGAATTAGCGTCAGCACTACAGAGTCACTTTCAGTTTGATCGCCCTGATGCAACTTCAAATCTTAAGCTTAATCAGCGCAGATCAGCCGATTTCAAATGGAAATTGCACTCTTTATGATTTCCGAATGGATTTTGAAAAGGTTTATTGTACCAAATTGTGGCCATCCATCACAAACCTCAGTGGTATTTTTTATTTAATGCTACAGTACAAAGTACAAGTTATATCTGATAAAATTGTGATTTGGCACATTTGAAATGGCCCTGTCTTTTTGTACACCCGTGATAAGTGTCAGCTTTCATTTCCCTTTGAAATATTTGAAAACTAACATTTTTATGTAGTTGGCTTGATAATATGCACAACATGTCTCGTTATACGTATTGTAACAAGTTATGCTTCAAATATTTTACCAACAAAATTTAATAGGGCCAATGTTACTGGAGATTTTTGGTGTGGATGGTCACAATTATTAATCTATAAATAATATCGTAAACGCGCTCAGTCATTTCCACGCACAGAAAAATTTGGACCATTTCCCGTGTTTTTAACATTGGCCGAGTATGGAACTTCCTTTGTAACAAATACACAGTAAATTTTCACAGTGCATTTGTTTTCGCGCTATATTAATTTGCGCAAAAAGCGCCAAAATAAATGTAGCGCGAAAAATACCACTTATACAGTAACAAAATAAACATCCAACATGATTATAACATATGAAATAATTCCAAACTGTGCAATTTTTGACACTATTGCTCTTTGCAATTAGCTTTGGAATTACTTGCGGAAAATTATCAATGTAAAGTAACAAAATAAACTTCCTGAAAATGACTTCTTTGAATTTACTGTTGGAATAGGTGTATGGATATGGAATGGTTCTAAAGCATGGAATGCTTTGAGCTCTAGCTGAAATTTGCTTAGACCATCATGCATAAATACTGATTATGTTTGGTAATATATAGAATTGGAATAATCTGTATACTATATCCTTGTTGAGTATATATGTTATACAATGTTCATTAAAGATATGCTGTTTTTGTGAACAACTTCATACATTAACTGTAATCAGATTATGAGTAAAATACTAGTTTTAACAACTCTGCAGTGCTAATTGCCACCCCAAATCTAGTTAAGTGTGTGATTGATTTCTTTAATCTGCTGTGCTAAAATCAGATTTACAATGTAAATTTCAAACAACAGTGCTATCATAAACAATCATTGAAAAGCCTATTGACATGGAATGATTCACTTCTGTAAAATCCAAATATTGAGCTCGAAAACTGAACTCCATGTTGATCAAACACTCAATTAGTGTGTTTCTACTAAAGAGGGGTTGATGGGTGATCTGACAAAAAAAAGTTAAGGTCTAGTAGAAAATGTTGACGGTGATGCATTTTTTTCTATTAACCACCTTTATGATCATGAGGTAACATTTTTCGAGTGAGATGTCTGTGCCATTTCATAACAGTAGAAACAGATCGGTTAACACCCACCAAGTTGGCGGAGCAAAAAATATGGTTGATAGTTAATAATTTGCTGGGCGACTAGTAGAAACGCTATATTTGTGGGGTTGTTTGGAAATTACCCAGGGACTTCCGTTTGAGGAGAGTGAGCTCTACTGAGCCACCCTGCTCCCCTCAAATGCTTTATGGGAGCTCAATTAATAGAGCACCTTGCATTATGGTACTATCATCTAAATTTTTTGATAGCTCCCCTAATTGCTCCCCTAAAGAACTTCAGGAGAGCTTTTAATAGAGCCCCTGCAAATTTCAAATGGAAGTCCCTGGACTTCCGTTTGAGGAGATGGAGCTCTACTGAGCCACCCTGCTCCCCTCAAATGCTTTATAGGAGCTCAATTAATAGAGCACCTTGCATGATGGTACTATCATCTAAATTTTTTGATAGCTCTCCTAATTGCTCCCCTAAAGAACTTCAGGAGAGCTTTTAATAGAGCCCCTGCAAATTTCAAATGGAAGTCCCTGATTACCTTTTTAAATCTGTGGCTAATAAATCCTGTAGAAGCCAATTTACTTTGGCTATGGCTTGGATTGTAGTGGTACAATTTAAGGAAAATTTTATCACACAAATTACAGAGACAAGATCCAACATGACTGTTACAGCTTAGTCGACATAGTGTTTTAAACTCTTTCGCTCCAGAATTTGTTTTTCACAAAATGCTCTATTTGGACAGCAAGCTGCTCAAAGCATCGCAGGGTATTGACTTATGATAGCTATAGAGCGCCAGCCTTGTTCTTTTTGCCAAAATTAATGATTGCACTAGATACCTTTTTGTATCAGGCGGTTACAGGCTGAGTTTCGATTTTCTTAGTTACGCCAGAAACTAATTCCGTCCAATCATGCACGCTTTTGCGAGCCGCTGTGAGCAGCTTTCCGGAGTGAAAGAGTTAAAGCTGGGGTACATCCAGTACTTTTATCAACTGTTGTTTTACTAGATCACTATCAACCTTATTGTCTAAACCACATAAATGTATGCTTTCTGGAGGCAGATTTACAAGGGTTTTTTTTGCATTTTTTAACAAGCAAAATAACCACTTTTGGTCAAAAACTGATATCACTATCATATTCAGCATGAAAATCCACTTTTAAGAGATCTATTATTTCATATGGTTTTGACAAGTATTACGAGATTTAAGAGTAGAAGAAAAAAATAAATGTGCTAGGTTTACTTAAACCAATTATAGGTAAAGATAAACAAATGAAAATGAACTTGCAAAAAAATAGATTATACATTTCTTGTTATACCTTGTATAATGTATTTAGATGCACTAGACAACATCCAAATATATGTATGCTTTATATTTTCAATTGTATTTTTAATGTAATCTTAAGATATTAAAAGCAATAAAAAAGCTTTGAAAATAAATATTTGCATGTTATTCTAGTATAATGTTTTTGTAGACGTCAAGAAAACATGGTTGTTGAATTCCACAGGCTTACAGCTGTCAGGTCAAAGGTTAAAGGTTGAAGTCCAAAGGTCATGACTCATCACTTCTGGGCTGCCACACACTAACTGTTCTATCACTGTAATGTTAAACAAAGCAAGCAATAGGGAGGAAAATAAAAAGTGGCAGTTTAGTGGTTTAGTGTGTTAGAGATGAAATAACATTCAAATATGTAAAAAAGAAATGTATATATTGGATTATAATAAAACCAATGATTTCATCTATGTAGAAAAGAAATGTATATATTGGATTATAATAAAACCAATGAAGTGCTTATGGCTATGTTGATGATCTTGATTTTGATTAATTAATTGAAGAGCTTAACGTTGACTTAATCATGGAGTTAAAAGTTAACTTAAACATGGGATTGAAAGTTATATATTATTATTAAAATGTTTTCTTATCATTGGGTCAAACTTAAGTCTGTCTTAAAAACAAACACTCTGCAAACCATATGTTGCGTGCGCATCATTCTTAAAGCAACACTATAAAGTGTTTAAATAAAGCGTTCCCTGTCACCCATGACTTTTGATTTTTTTTAGTTTATTGAGTTTGTTTTTGGTAGATATTATAATACCCTCCAAACGATTTGGCTTAAATGTGCTTATTTTTTCTGTTATGGCCATTTGTTGAATCAAATTCGTGATCCCAAATTTAATTCCATGTGTATTTGCATAGGAAAGCATGAATATACTTTTAATCCAATTTTATGTGGCAAAACAAGTTTTCAGCAAAAAACACTTGAAAATGCTTTTAGATAGCCACATGCCTTCATTTTAGGCTGTTTTTACTCAAAACCATTTCTGGTCAAAATCTTATACTATTGCTTTAATTTAAATCGCCTAACACAGCTCATACATGACAATCGTGATAACTAATTAATATTCCCCGGGAACAAAAACTTTGGTTTGATGATCGCTGCAATTTTTTTTCACAAACTAATGCATTAATTGCGATACAACACAGGTTGCAACCTGGCAATGAATAAAAATTGGCTGAACAGAGTGCTTATTTTCCAGATAGACTTTACCATAGGGTGGTGTTTGGTCATGCTGATGATATGATTTAAATAGAAAAATGCCGTCTATGTTTGATGACAAAATCTTTCCAAGGATTTAAATTATGTTTCCATATCTTGATGCCTCCACTGTCACAGAACACATCCCAATGGTAACAAATATTTAGTAATTACATGATATTATGAATCAATTATGCAAATGAATCAAGAATGAAACAAGAGAGAGAAGGAAAGAAAACACAAACATAAAGAAAGATTAACAAGGACAGACAAACATACAATAAACACAACATAGAAAACAATTGTACAGTTTTTTGAAAGAGTAAGTTACACATACAAATTGTGAAGCTTTTCTTATGATTTCTAGTAACAAGAGCATAAAACATATTGAAGATAACTTTACACTTTAAAGCTGGTTTCAGACTTGCCTGTCGTGTTGTCGTACGACCAGCGTGACGTCAAAAACTTAAAGTGCGCAAACTCGACCTTGTCGCATCTCCTTGCCGTACGACAAGCCGATATATCGATTACCCTGTCGTGATGGTCGCAACGACACAATATTTTGAGTTGGAATAAATTCAACTTTTCTTGCGATAGACCATATGCAAATGTGTCGTGCTACAGTACGACAACTCTAAATTGCTAATGTTTGGTCGTCTGCCGCAACGTCATGTGCCGCAACGACAGCTAGTCTGAAACGACCTTTAGACGTAACATTAACACAACATTAATAGGTATATATGCAAAGGTTTGAAACAACATTGGACAAGAACATTTACATCATATGGATGGAGTGTAGTGATGATGCGGAAGACTGGGATAGCAATTCATGTCTGTGACCAAGCTTTTATCTTAAGGGCACAGTTAATCCCTCATTTTCTGAAATATTTTATGCTTTGTAACTCAGCAAACAATGGTTTATAGAATCTAGAAAACACATGTCTAAGAATGCATTTCTCAATTTGTTGAGTTTTCACTTACCTTTCAAAATATTGCCAAAAATAGGTCCAAAATTGGCCCAAAATGATTTTTTTTGTCATTTTTGGACTATTTTTGGTCCAAAACTTCTACATGAAAATCCACATTTAGAAATGTCTACTTTTATATGGATTTACTTATCAGTTGCTGAGTTACAAAGCCTAAAATATTTCAGAAAATGAGGGGTTAACTGTGCCCTTAAGGAGACAAGGACCAGGAGCCAGAAATCTTGACTCCTGGTCCTCAAAATTTCCAGGGAACCAGGAGCCAGTTTTTTTGGAAACAGGAGCCATTTCCAAAATTGCATATAATATTTCAAGAACATTTTGATTTGGAAATCAAGAAATAATCAATAAAAGGACTTGTTTGATTTTCTTCTGACGAATATGTATTGTTTTTCCAAAAATATCTGTTTCCACTCATTTTCTTCATAAATATAGACTCATACTAGAGACAAAAAATTGTACACGGCAAGATACAGACACTGTAGTATACGTAGGGAAAAATATCGTCGCCTGGGTCTCATTTTTTCTGTCCCATCAGGCGCAAAAAGCAGGTAACCATAGGGTAAAAATGGCCCGGCGCTCGCTTAAGAAAAAGCTTATCTGTGACCTTATGTGGAATCTGCTTTGACTATGTGCCAGAAATCATGCTAATCAGTGTATTAAATCATTTGTCTAGAGATTTTAAAGCAAACAATGTCAATGTTAAATAACAATTTTCACCTCATTTAGAATGTTAAAATTCTTCAGATTTTTTCCTGAAATTTTTTAAGTTAGGGTCACATTTGTTTGTCCAGTAAAAACTTTTCCAAAGAACCCTCCCCCCCCAAAAAAAAAAAAAAAATCTTACAAAATCTTGCTTCTTCCACAAAAAAAATATTTCTTCCTGAATTTCAAAAATAGAATATCACTTACCTTGAAGCAGTGAATACATGAGTTGAGTTGGTCGCTATGGAGTTGATAGGGCTGGTATGCGCCTTCATCTCGCCAACAATTGCACAACTTCTGGTCTGCCATAACTTCAGAATGCCACCACGGCAACCGCTGATCAGACAGTCTCGACCTGGGAGGAAGTCTAGCGAGCAAATCCAGTCTTTATGCGCACCATTGATAGACTGGATAAAAGAAATCAGAAAAGGTTTTGCTTAATCATGGTCGTTTAATCCTATAGAAAGACATTTATAAGTAAATATCAACTATAGATGGCACTATTCAACAAAACTTGTTTAATGATGTACAAAGAACCTGTTTAGGTCATTTCAGAATAATCCACCTGAAAACGCTGTGTCGGGACCAGCAC